>JAZEWT010000009.1:19504532-19520299 GCA_036362905.1 Mordacia mordax | reverse complement strand
GTGTATTTCGGGCGACCGTGACACGGAACTCCGCGGGTGTCCTCGCGGCAACGCCAACGCGTGACCGATTTCCAGGACCGCGTGACCGATTTCCAGCGACCGCGTGACCGATTTCCAGCGGCCGCGTGACCGATTTCCAGCGGCCGCGTGACCGATTTCCAGCGGCCGCGTGACCGATTTCCAGCGGCCGCGTGACCGATTTCCAGCGGCCGCGTGACCGGTCTCCAGCGACCGCGCCGAACGGGCCGCTTGCGCCACGCGGCCCTGCTCCCCCGTGCCCCTCCCCCTAAACACCAGCGGGGGAGCGAGGGGAGGTGGAGGGGAGTCTGCAACCACGACGATGGCATAACAAGCTAGGCGCAAGGCCTCCCGACCATTTGGAAACCCAGGGCCAGGTTCGACCAGACGGGACTGGATCGCCATGTAAGGGGGAGCCGCGATGGAAAATGTGAGTGTCGAGCGAGCGAGCAGCCAGCCAATCAGATCGCGAGAGCAGGCGGCTGAGCCCTGGAAACTGATGACCTTCACCCTGTGGTGAGGCAAAGAGGCTTTCCTGTGCGTGCACTCCCTTTGGCTACTGACGAGCAATTACTGTACCGCCTTGTATAACTGTGCCGCCGAGACTTAAGTACAAACACGTGCATCGGGGAAGGAGCAAAACAAAAGATACATGGCAGCAGCCCAGCATCGTCGTCATTATTATTATTAAAATGCAGCGCCCAGTTATTTTTGTATATATAATGGATGCAAATGCTGGGGCTTGGCTGAGTGCGTTGATGAAGGGAGAGCGGGTGAGCGGGCGGGAGCGAGAAGGAAGGAGAGTGCGGGAGCTGCGGCGGCCGTTGCGTAACGGCGACGGCGCGCACCTCCGTGGGCCGCGTGCCGGGCGAAGGCTCTGTGCTGAGCGAGGAACCACCGCGTGCCGAGCGACGGCCCCGCTGGGCGAGCGAGGTCCAAACGGGGAGCCTCGGCGTGGCCATCTCTCTCGGCGTCCTCCTTAACGCACCGCCTGCGGTTTATTGCCGAGGTTTGCGGTTGATAAGGCTTCCCCCGTGTTCCCAAATTGGAATGTCCTGTGGCGTAATGCGCATCGCGATTAGATTAGCGGGGCTCATCGGCATGCGTCGAGGGCCCCGCGGTTTGAGCCACCGCAAGGTCGTTGTTTCTAATCTCCGCCCGCATAGATCCCGCGGTGAAATGACACGGACGCGAATCCTGACTTTCGGGAGCGCGCGCTGCCAAATCGCGATGATAAATGAGACTCAACTGAAGAGCAAACAAAGGTGTTTGTTTGAAATGACAGTGATGAGAGAGAGGAGGCGGTCACGGATGGAATTTAATCATCACGTTGTTCATCTCGCTGCGCAAATTATCCCGCGAGGGATTATCGACGACACTTGCTATATTCGCGACGACTCTCGATGTTCGAGAGAACAGCACTGGGGCCAGAAGTCTGGACATCCTTTTCTGGTCTCGTGCAACGTTTACGTGACATTTTTAAAGCTGTGTTTCGTAGCGTGCGCACAGTCGTGGATTGTACACCTTGGCGCGTCTTCAGGACATTGCCAACCACTTTGGAATTCACTCACGCATCCAACTCCCCGTGCTCTCGCAGAGAGCCGCGTCTTTTGTGCGAAATCCGACTGTTGCCGTTTTTTTTTTACACTCGCCGAATTTAATTCAAGAAAATAATTTTTGTGGCGAAATCGTGTTCACAGCCATTGCCGTGTAACAGGTGACGTAGTAAAGGTGCAGCCCTGCCATTTTTTGCTTAACTCACTGCTAGCAGAAGGGCATCTGCTAAAGAGAGCTCTAGACAGCCCAGTTATTTGACATTTAGCATAATCTTCCACGCTTATTGCTGCATATTGTGTGTAAATCTACCTCGAAATTTAGGCATTTCAAAACACAAGAGTATTATATGCTAGCCGAATCACTTAGAAGGGGGGAATCTGCTCTAACTGCATGAAAGCGTAGTATGGATATATTTGTGCAACTAGAACGATCAAAACATGTTCCAAGTCATAAGACGGTTTTGCCGAGGGACAAATTCTAAGCGTAATTAATGATGACACAGCCGAACGGAAACATGTCCGCCGCTCGTCGCAAACTCCACGCAGAAAGTTGTCCAACGTAGGACTTGAACTGCCTGGCGCAGGACTCCCTCGCTGCGAGGCGTGCGGGCCTTACTTCCTCTCCGCCGCCCTGCCGCCCGATAAAAATCCTCACGCGTGCGTGTGTCCGCGCGCGCAGGATGAGCCTCCGTCTCGAGGGTCTGGAGGACGTGTGCGTGCTGCGCGGCGACGACGACTCCCTGGCCGAGAAGGTCGGGTGCCCGGCCTACGTGAGCCCCGAGATCCTGACGGCCGGCGGCTCGTCGGGCCGGTACTCGGGTCGCGCCGCCGATGTGTGGAGCCTCGGCGTGATGCTCTACACCATGCTGGTCGGGCAGTACCCGTTCCACGAGAGCGAGCCCACCGCGCTCTTTGCCCGCATCCGCCGCGGGCAGTACGCGCTGCCCGAGGCGCTGTCGCCCAAGGCGCGCTGCCTCATCCGCGACCTCCTCCGCCGGGAGCCGAGCGAGAGGCTTGCGGCGCGGGACATCCTGCGCCACCCGTGGTTCGGCTCGGATTTCGCGGCGGCGGCCGCGGCGGCGGCAAGGGAGCAGCCGGGCTGCGGGGTGCTCGACCTGCACGCCGACCAGCTGGTGCCCGAGGGCATCGCGCAGGATGGCGAGGATCGGTTCTTTGGTTGACGCCAGCCCGGTTGGGCCGACTGGGGAGCGGGCGGACGTCAGAGAGGGGGACCCGAGGAATCTCGCAAACGTACCGGGCGACGGATGCTGATGTGAACTCCGCAAATTATGTCCGGGCTCCAGGGTGCCTTGCCAGTGGAAGTATGAGTTTGAAACGAAGCGTGAATGACACTTCAGCGAAACTACCGGGCTATACCTAAAGGAAAAACTGTCAAACTGTGTGTGTGTGTCCATGCCCCCTCCCCCCCCTGCCCATTGTGAGCGTAAACACGGTGCTTACCAAACCACTGATGGTGTCGAGCGGTGGAACTACCACTGCAGATTCGTCTGACGAGCTGTGAGAGACGTGTTATCCCAAGTTGGCCCACTCGGCGAGTCCTGTATGCTTATCAAACACTCGGCCTGCATCAGTACAAAGTAGGCCGTCTCGTAAGATTTGCACAACTTAACGTGAAAAATGGCATTACTTGATTTCTTGTTAACATTCCAAAGAAAGTGAGTGAAGCTGAAAATTGAGAGAAATTCTGAAACGTTAGCTCAGTCAGGAGCATAAGCAAGGAACCACTACTGAGTACAGGGCTTGAACTGACCTTCGGGTAAAGCACACATCTCGTTCAGGAAATATGTTCAGGTCGTCAGAGAGAACAATCATAACGCCCACAGAACATCTCACCGATGCTGCCGTGTCTCCAGGTCGAGGACTATGGCGTTTACTTGTCTCCCGTGTCACGTATGTTCGTTATGTTAACGCTGGTCGACACGGATAGTAACATTCACTGAGATAAGTTTTCACTTACACCCCCCCCCTCTGTTCCTCCGTATGTCCCCCATCCCCCCCAACTGCCACGGCCCTGCCTAAGTGAGCATGCCTTGAATCTCAAGGTCCTTTTTCTCATTTGCAGTGAAGCTGGGGGTGGCACGATTATGCTGGGTTCGGGCTTCAAAGCGCATGATGGAAATGTTCATTTAAAAATTACGTTCTCTTATGTTTCACTCCTTGTAAATGTATACAGCATAGCACACTGAAGAGCTGAATTTGAAATTGATAGCGTCGTGCATTCTGGCACCGTACTCCCCTCCACTTTACTGGGAGATTTTTTTGTTGTTGAACGCAATCACGTTCCCTGGGCCTATTTCGGTCAAGATCCTGAATGGCGCAAGGTCGAGCGAAAGCGAAAGGCGAGATACGAGTGCTGCACAAATGTTTCTTCGGCAAACACGCGGAGGCCCCCGCTGCCGCCGCCGCCGCCTCCGCCCCCGCTACCGCCGCCGCCGCCTCCGCCGCGCTCGGTTGGGAAGACGCGCGTAACACGCGCCCTAACTTCATCGGCAGTCCCCTACCGAGATAACATAAAAAAAACCTTCCCACACATACGGTCCTCTTAATCCCATTCGCCAATACTTATTTCATGCCATTAGGACTACCAGATTTAATCACGTATATATTTTTTCCGTAATTACTGACGGTGAAATACTTTGCCAGCGGCAGCGTTTTTATCAACCTGGTTGTCAGACGTGTTCTCACTTACGACTTTGCCTAATTAACCAAACGGAGAGGTGTTGAGTGGTTGGTCTTGGTGGGAGGGGTAGGCGGTTCAGCAGAATGCAGCCACACTCGGGCTTACTTAGATGATCCTGTGTAGCTTCCCATGGGATGGTGCTTCAGATAATTTCTGCAACGAAATCAGTCAGTATCAGTATCAACTTATGCCCATACAGGGTTGTAGGAGGCCAGAGCCTATCCCGGCAGACACAAGGCAAAAGGCGGGGCTATAACCTGAATGTAACGCCAGTGCATCGCAGGGCATCCGTAACGAAATTATACAAATGTATATTTTATCTTCGGCGATGGACTGGCGTCCCATCGTCGGGTGTATTCCTGCCTTACGCCCTGTGTTTCTGGGATAGGCTCCGGCTCACCGTGACCCTATATAGGATTAAGCGATTTCAGATAATGAGATGAGATGAGATATTTTATCTTCTCGTCAATGAAGCGACGAAGAAGGGCGATTACGAGTACCACTCCGCACCGAACACCAGCGCATGACTCTATGGCGACAAGGCGACGTTAAATTAGTGACGCTGCTAAACGCGATAGCTTAACCACGTGGTTAGGCGACAGCAGTTCTCTGAGGACGACCGCACCCGCTAAATTGTCTCGACTGTCCATGTATATATGGAGATTAGCCAAACTCCCTGATGGGCTGACGTTGTAATATTGACGGGAAGTTGCATGGGCGTCACACCAATGTTGAAAATCTGCGAGTCGCCCGAATTGGTCGATCGCTTTTAGTGAATCACTGCAGACTGGGAGCGACCGCGTGTTAGATCCGCCGGGCGATGCTCTCGGAGCGAGACTCCTCGGGCCATCGTCGTCGTTGCCCAGACCGAGACTACGACCAAAAGTGCCGAGGACATTTACGCGTGTGCCAGCTGACGACGATGCCTCGATCATTAGGCAAGACGTAGGCTTTTAGTTGCGCCCTTGGTGTGAAAACTATAACAACAACAAACTGCATTTGTTTTTGCTCGAGCCGGTCTGGCCGTGCTGTGGCCAACAGTTTATTGTTTTAAATTATTATTGTTGTTATTTTCAAACAGGGTCTTTTTTTTCCTTCTCGCGTTTGAGTTGTGAAACCGTGCTTATTGTACGCACGTCGAGAGAGATGCACAGTATTACGTAATGGCAAAGCACTGTTATGTTTCCATCAGTGATAAATATACTTACCCCGTTCATGATTTATCAGCATTTCAACAAAGCAGCAATATGCTAACGAATTTTTTTTTTGTTTGAACCTGTTAATTTTTTTTTTCCCCCTGGAAAATAAAGCAATGTGGGATTTTTAATTCGCACTTTTTTCCCCGCCCCTAGCAACGGTGCTCCTCCAGCTGAAGGGCGTACACGCACGGCGCTGCACTCTCGAGAGTGAAAATACTGTAACCGCGCGGGTCGCAGCTTTTCCCATCCCCGAACCGAGCACAACGGGGCACATCGGTCACGCCGCCAGCACGAGGTTACGTTCCGGCACGCGGGGCACGTGACTGCTGCGAGCGGTGACGGATATCCCGAGCGTTGTTCCCACGCACGCCAAAGGTCGCCGATTGTCAGCGCACCTTGGTTCAAATGCCCGTATCTCCTGAACGCAGGGGTCGGCGATGTGGGGGCACGCATGCCGTGGGTGACGGGCGAGATCGTTTTGAGCGGCACGGGCAATGAAATTCAAATTAACTACGCTTGACTCCTTACTCACTGATAATTGCTCCCCACAGCTGTTCTTTCGGGATAGCCATGTCCAGTGTTCCTTCTCTGTCCTTTGGAACATTTCTCCTCCCAAGCTAGAGGCGTCATCGGGCGTTTTTGAATCTGTCGATCTCTAAACGATACAACCCAATGAAGGCTCTGTACAAATATGAACGATTCCATTGGCTTTAAATGCTACATTATATTTAACAAGGCCAGCCTATCAAATGGTACACAGATCCATAAATAAGAGTGAATAAGTACCTCTTGGCATGCCACGTCCGGAAGTTTGCCGACCCCTGCCGTTCCATGAACATCTCTGATGTAATTCCGCATCTCGTTTGGAACATTGTCCGACGTTTTACTGCCCGTGATGAAGGGAAGTTCTCGGCACGTGGCCTGAAACGTCGGACACCACGCCGATCGTCGCGCGGAATGACCCGAAAAACTTGCTGCGTGGGAGCCACACGGATCGACCGTGAAGAACCCACTTGGTCGCGTTCCTCCACTTTCATCCGGGTGATATTAATATCCTTGTCTAAACCAAACAGCCTGCAACCTCGCGTGAAGTATTAGCATATTTATTTTGAATCAGAGTTCCTCGTCTCTGCTGCCAAATGCACATCAAGCACGCGTTGTGACCGATTGCCCCGAGACCCGTGTCGTCCGACGTCCCCTGGTATCCGGTGTAAATAGGTATCGGTACGATGCAAGTAGGTTCGTGCCAGCGTGTGAAGTGTACGATACGTTGTCGAACAGTGTTTCGGACCCCGACTGTTAACGGCTCTCGAAGCCGTGCTCCACCGCAGCTCTCGTGGTCTCTGGCTGCCGGGCCGAGCGGCGCGTGCTCTCGCTGCGCGCGCAGGCGCTCGCGGACTCACCGGCTCGCGGACTCGCCGGCTCGCGGCGCTCTCAAGACACGGCGTGCGCCCAGATGCCGAGGAACGATAAACGGATGGCGATGGGACATCACTGCTAAACAATGACTCCGAGTGGACATTTCCGCTGCACGACGACGACAAGCAGACAACTCTACTAAACAATCATGAGTGGGCGCCTCTGCGAGACAACGAGGACCTATGGGCACCGCCTGGCAGGGACCGCTCGAACCAGAAGACATGCGCGCCCGTCGGGGCCCACAGTTCCCCATGCCGAGTCCGCTCACGGGCCGTGCGGCCACTCACGGGCGCTGTCGCCGCTGCCGCACGGTGCCGCCCGTGCCGCCCGTGCCGCCCGTGCAACCGCGATACGAGCGTAAGACGACCACCGCATTACCAGGCGGCGACCACGACACAACCGTGACTTGACTACAACGCGACCGTGCTGTGGAAATGATGCGACCGTAGCCAACCGCAACGCGACCGTGACCAACCGCGACGCCACTGTTACGCGACCGTGACGCGACCACGGTGCGGCCATGACGTGACCACGACTCACCGTGACTGGACCGTGACGTGACCACGGTGCCCATATGGCGCCGCTCGTCCGTAGCATCTGCGATGCCGACGCCACTAAGCTAGTGTCGGCTGCAATGACCCCTAACCCCCGTCCCGCACACAGCCGGATTCACGGTACAGCCCTCCCACACGTCCGCTCGATGTTTATATTTCTGTAGCAGCATTATTCCGAATACCTCAATGTACCGCACTTCGACGATATTAATTAGCGAAACACATCGGAGATACCTTGACTCGTCTCTGTTCAGCACGGCGGCAGCGTGTTGCCGCTCGCTCTACGTTGTACAAACCGCTCGCGTGAGCAGCGTTGGAGTGTCGCCGCGACGGGAGCTGCCGCGCCGTCGCGCTGCGGGCGCGCCGTCGCGCTGCGGGCGCGCCGACCGCACGTTCCGCGGAGTCGCGGCGGTGTCGAGGAAGGAAGACGACCGTCGACGCCCCAGAGGGGAGGCGGCGTTGTGCGCGGCGCGTTTCGTGTTCGCACACGAGCGCGCGCAACCTCTCGGCTTGCGTCGCGCGCCTTCCAGAACGACGACACTGTCGCGTGCAACTCCTTGACCGTTTCAAGTTGAACGAAATTAGGGCAAACCGTAAAACCATCTGATATTTGCATACGTTTGTAATTTTCATTTTTTCTCCAGTGCTTTTTTTTATTATTCTAAACGGGATGTTGTATGTCATCGAGAGCCATCACGTTTTTTTGGCCAAAGCCCAAAAATAAATAAAGCTGACCATTTACTATATGCGTAGAAAGCTCTTAAGAAGCGGCCTGCTAGGGTCTTATATATTTCTAAACGTTCTGCTCACACAAAACGAGCGTTCTGGATGTCGTGACTGTTTTGTGCGAGTTCTTTGTAAATGTTGGTGTAAATAACGCAGCATTCCCAGCGGCACAGCAGCGAGGCCCAGAGGGATGTGCTGGCTCTATATGTCCCTGTAAAAAAAAAGAAACTACTTTGGATGTGTGGTTTATCTAATAAAGACGAAACTTGTACTGTGACGAGCTGGTCATTACAACTGCGCTGCGTTCGAGACTTGCAGATCGTCGGATGTTTATAACTCATCTTTAGCTACTACCCTAGTTACTGTGTTCATAAATGGTAATGATCATAGTAATTCCATTTATAGAGCGCTTTTCATCCGAGGGTTACAAAGCACTGCACAGAGCTGCGGAGAGAACGGCACGTCAGCAACAACGGCATTAGAACGGAAAGTCAGCAGCAATAACTGACGGATTGCTCCGTCCATGCTGATGGCACGGTCTCTACCAGACCCTGACCGTTTATTGTCATCCAGCACACGGTCTTCAAGCCTCATACTGCAGGTCACAACAGCACCCTCACTCTCTCACTCACCACACTGCACATCACGACAACACTGTCACTCTGCCACTCCCCCACTCACTCCCCGCACTGCAGGTCACAAAAACCATTCACCACTCACCGCACTGCAGTTTACAACATGCTCACCACGCACCACACTGCATGCGACAACACACTAACTCAACTCTGCACTGCATGTCACAGCAACTTTCACTCACGACTGAGTCACCACACTGCAGGTCATAACAATAGACTCACTCACCCACTCACTCCCCACACTGCGGGTCATAACAATAGACTCACTCACCCACTCACTAACCACACTGCAGGTCGTAACAATAGACTCACGCACCCACTCATTAACCACACTGCAGATCATAACAATAGACTCACTCACCCACTCACTCTCCACACTGCAGGTCTTAACAATAGACTCACTCACCCACTCATTAACCACACCGCAGGTCATAACAATAGACTCACTCACCCACTCACTCCCCACACTGCAGGTCTTAACAATAGACTCACTCACCCACTCACTAACCACACTGCAGGTCATAACAATAGACTCACTCACCCACTCACTAACCACAGTGCAGGTCATAACAATAGACTCACTCACCCACTCACTCCCCACACTGCGGGTCATAACAATAGACTCACTCACCCACTCGCCACACAGGTCACAACACCTCTTTATATAGTGATGTTGATGCTCACGGTTCAATGAGAATTTCGCCTAAGAGTTGCTTGTCCAGGATAGCCGTGTCGAGCGCTCTTCCTCTCTCCTCTGCGACGTCTCACCTCTCACGTTGGAGCCGATGAAGCCTGACGATGCCTTTAATGTGGGAGGTGAAACGTCGCGCAGGAGAGAGGAGGAGCGCTCGACGCGGCTATCCTAAAGGAATGCCGTTTAAGAGCAATTCTCTTACACCGATCCATGAAAACTTCATCTCGTCTTATTGTCAGAAACCGCTTAGTCCTGTACAGGGTCGCGGTGAGCCGCAGCCTATCCCGGCAGACCTAGGGCGCAAGGCAGGGATATACTCGCGATAGGACGCCAGTCCATCACCGTGCACTGCGGGCAATTTAGTCTGCAAGCCAATTAACCTATGCAGCAGCATATTTTTGGACTATGGGAGGAAACCGGAGTGCCCGGCGAAAACGCACGCGGATACGGGGAGAGAACATACAAACTGCACACAGAAAGGCACCGGATCCGAGATTCGAACCGGGGACCTTCTTGCTGCGAGGCGACAGCGCTACCCACTGGGCCACCACCGTGCCGCCCTCCCTGAAAGCTGAACATCACTAAAGAGCTTTAAATATTTTTATTAAATAGCTCACCAGGCGGCCTCCACGGCTCGGAATAAACGAGGACGCGGGACTGGTTTGTGCTCCGCCTCGTGTTGTGACACCCGGGTCATCAAGTTTGAGAAACAGAACACTTTGGCAAAATAATTTATGAGGCCAGAGTTGAGGTAAGTGCGCACAATGATCGGTATTGATTTACCCGTCTGATATTGTTTCATCGTTTGGAAGCTGTTCGACAATAATAGCCATTACAATTCATGGCACGCCACGGCGCAGTAATCGCTCATTGCCAAAGATTTTCGTTGAAAGAGGGAACGATTCGGAAGGGGAGACAAAACGCGGCTCGGTTTTTTTTCTTCTGTTGCGGGAAGAATCGACAGAAGTCGGAGGAAACCCACACCGAACAAGAGGGAGAGAATACACGAATCCCACGCAGAAAGGCGCTCGAGGCAGGAAACGAACTGCCTCGAGCAGAAGCTTCTTTCCGCGAGCAAGCGTGATGTTATCGATGCACCATCCGCGCGGAGCGGCAATCGACTCGTCCGACGCCGTGCGTCCCCACAGCGACGCCCGCCGAACCGCCACAGCTCTGTGCAGCGCTTTGTGACCCTCGAGTGAAAAGCGCTTTTGTAAGTGCAATTATTACTATTGTTAGATGCGCGGCGCTGGCGCACGGCCCTCGCCACCGGGTGACAGATTACAAATCTACGAATCTTCCCTGCGGACGGCCGCAGGCGCGCCGCCCTAAATTCCTCCACATTTACTGATGTAGGTTTTCACTGCTCGAGGCATGATGAGTATAGTCACGTTCGCCGGAGCACGGGAACACATTGGGAAGAGAGGGTGTTTGACAAAAGATCAAAGGATTTCGGGGAAGGCAGTGAACCGCCATTGAAATCAGGCAAAGTGTAGCACACCACACTCATCTTGGCTCAGTCTCAGAACGCCTGATGATGTCTCCGGCGTGGGGGCCGAAACGTCGCGAAGGAGCAAGGCGGAGCGCTGGCCACGGCTCTCTCAGAAGAACAGCTTTTTTAAAGCAATTCACAATTCCACGAATCGTGAGCTCTGCGGGCGCGACGGCCCTGCCGCCCATCGTCGGTGGGTTTGGCATTGTGCCCGCGGCTCGCGTGACCTTAAGGCACCGGCCGGGCTCTGAGCACGTGTTCGCCCTCTTCACCCGGGGCGAGCGCTATTTATACGCAGCTGGCAGAGAAGTCTGGCGAACAAAACCGTTGCGTTGTGCGCAGAGGAACGTGCGGCAGAGGCCGCCGGAGGTGGCCGTGAAGCGGTCGGTGCCCTTGGCGCCTCCTCGTGGAATGAAGGTCATTCCCGAGGCGGTTCGAGTTCCGCCCAGAGAACCTTTCTGCGCGGTGGAGTTTGCGTGTTCGCCCCCCACCACCCCCACGACCCACGCCCCGTCCTGCGTGGGTTTCCTCCAGATTCTACTATTTGTTTCTCCCACGACTAATATGAAACTCATTAGTTGACCGATTGCATCACATTACGTATGTCACAGCTAACATCAATGAAGAGTAATACCTGAACCGGTACTTGGATATCACCACCCCGCCTTGCTCCCCACTGTCAGGCAGGATGAGGCACGGCCAAACAACCCATGCCATTATCATCCAGCAGCAGACTGACATGCGGGCTGTAAAATATTATCGCAGTTGTTGGTTTTTTTTTATGGTACACGCGCGAGAGAATATAAAAACGCGCCGCTATTACCGAATAAACGCCGCTGCCATTGAGAGAATGACAGAGCTCCCGCCTCGTATCGATTGACGCTGACATTTACAATAGAAAAACCTTGGGAAGGCTCTTGCGCGTCACTGTGACGACCCAGACAGCGGCATTGCGCAAAACGCCCCCCGCCCCCCGTGCTTTCAGCCCCACCCCCCCTTGTGCCAAAGCATCTTGGATACCCTGTCAGTGGGCACGCACGCGTGTGTGAGCACGCGCGCACACGCACACAACCACGCCGATCTCCCACGAGACAACCGTCGCGTCAAGTGCCTTTGGCGAGCACCTATGAGGAGCGACCCCCAGCGCACGAAGGGGGTGGGTGGCCAGCACCACGCCCAGCCACGTTCGTCTCTCCCTGCTGGAAATGTTTAGAGAGCGTACCGAGCACGCATTTGAGGCTGGGTTGACACCTAAAGGAGGCTCAGGACCGGTTCGGAAAATGGTCACTGGCGTTCGCCGTGGGTTGGTATCGAACTCGGGCAGAAAGGTTTGTAGTCCAGCGCGCTAACCGCTTAGGTAACGCTCCGCCAACACTCGTGGACACGGGTGGGTGCGCACACACGCGCGTAGACCTACATACACACAAGCGTGTACACAGACACATACGCGCGTACACACGCGCACGCGTCCACACGCGCGTACACACGAGGCGGAGACAACGCGCGGGCAGCAGCAGCGAGCGCCTACCAGTCGTGATGGACCCTGGCCCCCGTCATTTTTTTTTTGGAAACAGAGGCCAGGCCTAGGGCGACACAAATATCTCATCCGAGACGCGCGTTCTGTCAACAGGATGTTCCGGAGAGGCACGCATGCGTGCACGCCAGCTTGGATGAAAAAAATAACGCGAGCAGGGGGGCCATATCGGCGTTTGTGTATGTTTGTATATGAGCCTCCCCCCCCGCCCCAATCTAAACATTCCACAGAAACATCCTCGGCGAATCGTGTAAACAAGAAACGTGAATCGTAGAAAACATTTTTTTAAAGTATAATAATAATTGCACTTCTAGAGCGCTATTCACCCCAGGGTCACAAAGCGCTGCACAGAGCTGTAGCGAGAACATCATGGCAACAACAACAACGACACATGAACGGCACAACAATTAACCTTTATTTTTTTTGGAGCGAAATACCGTTGCCATGAACTTGAGGCTATTCACCATCATTGAGCAACCGTAGATCTCCAGTTACAATTAATAATTTATGCCGAGCTACAATTGTTAAAATTGAAGCATTGTATATTCTCCTCCTTCTCCTAAGCAGAAGGCTTCTTGAATTTATTCCCATTGCATTGTTATACGGTTACGCTTCTTTCTCGCTTATGAATTTACAACAATTATTCGTTATTTCTGTGCTGTGAAATTTTTGCGTGCTGCTGTTCACTTTATGATTATGGTTAGGGTTTCAACTTTGCACAAATTGGTGCTGTGAGTTTACATTTTTACTTTGTGATTTATACGTTGTTGCGTTGATCAATTCGAACGTTTGTTGCATCGCAGGAATCCCGCATCCATAGCTTGCATGCTGTAATAATCAACACCTATCTATATTTATATATTGCAATATGTTGCATGGGGGGTCGCTCGCTGGCGGTTTGGAATCCCCTAGACATTTGTGGAATGTGTGGAAGTGAATCAATTTCCCAGCGGCCCACAGTGACATCAGTGTCCCGACGGAGCAGGGGACGGTCAACCGTGGGCTGACCTCTTGATCCTGCTGCGGGAGACCGCGCCGGTTGCCGAGGTCCCCGGAACTGAATTCGGGTTACAGCCGCGCTGCCTGTGACTCAACCGGGTTCTCCAGTGGCGTGTCATGACCTCAGCCCAGCCGACAATGACAGCGCAAAAATAAATAAGTAAATATATAAATAGATATATCAACTCAAAACTCCTGAAAACGCCTCCAGCGTGGGAGGTGAAACGTCGCGAAGCACAGAGATAGAGCACTTGACACAGCTGTCTCGAAACTGCAGCCGTGGAGAGCAATTATTTAAAAATTCCGGTTATCGATGGCTTGCACCCATATTGCGTAAAGTTCAAATCATGGTTAGGGATTGGCTAAGCCTATCATATCTCTCGGGTGGATAAAAAATAAGTGCCCTTGTATGAGAGGAAGTCAACAGCGTTGAAATATTAATGTACTTGCCACTGCAGTAGGAAATTGAAAAATCCACCTCTGGCTCAGGGCTGTTAACACGAGACGAACACCACATCATTGCTCATTTGAGCAGGAAATCACTTTGGCTTTGACCCTAAATTCATTAATCGAGGTTCACACAGCCAAAGCTATAGATCACGGGCAAGCAAATTATCGATGAAGCAGAATTGACCGTGCATTTGGAGAGTCTGGTGTACAGCTCTCAGTGTTTAATCCTATCTCATTGTCAGAAACAGCTTAGTCCTATACAGGATGGCGGTGAGCCAGAGCTTATCCCGGCAGACACATGGCACAAGGCAGGGTTATACCCACGATGGGACACTAGTCTATTACCGGGCACTGAGGATAATTTAGTTTACAAGCCAATTAACCTATGGAGCAACATGTTTTTTGGACTGTGGGAGGAAACCGGAGTGCCCGGCGAAAAAACCCACGCGGACACTGGGAGAACATGCAAACTTCACACAGAAAGGCGCCCGAGCCGAGATTTGAACCCGGGACCTTCTTGCTGTGAGGCGACAGCGCTACTCACTGGGCCACCATGCGGCCCCCAGTGTTTAATAATAGATACGATTTATAACGCGACGAGCATATTCATTCATTGTCAAAGGAATCCTATATATATTACGTCGATATCGTCAAATTAATTATTGAGTGTTTTTTTCTTACTTGTGAGAAGAAGCCGGTAAAACAGGGAGAAACCAACGCAGAGCAGAGGAAGAGAACTCACACAGAAATGCCCCCGAGGCTGGAATCGAACCGCCTCGAGCAGCACTTTCTTTGTGCGAGGTAGCGGACGTAAGCGCTACACAGACTCCCTGCCGCCACGGGCCATCGTCCCCTACCAACTGCTTGGCGCGGCAGAGGTCACGCGGCGCCCCTGTGAACCGTGTGCGCCGCGTGATGCCTCCCCCCGCCCTGCGAGGCGCTTTCCGACTCTCCCACGCGTCCTCGTGTCCGACGCTTCGCTCAACATGCTGGGTCATGGGTCGGTAACTTATCAATGAAAGTGGCGTGCCAAGAGTTAACTTATTCACTGTCACGCATAGATCTGCGTGCCTCCCATTGATGTGTTACAACGCCAGGAATAGCCATACTTGCGTGTAGGAAGACTGGCATCAGACAGCATCATGCACAGATTGGCAGATTAGTCAAACGTGGCTCGTATCGGAGGATTTTTTTTTTCAAACTTATTGTATTCGCCGTTAATTAGACTTTCGCTGCAGATGCCACCCCCAATAATCCCGCGTGCCGTATGGTGGCGCGCCGGGTCAATCTTCTGGAACTGGTTTCGCGTGCTGGCCGAGTGTTGCCCACACGGCCAGTATATGGCGACATCATTCAGTTTGTAAGACGCGTACTGGTGGGAGGGTTGATTCCAAGTCCTCGTGTGGGGTTGACTCGATCCATCATCCGTCCGGGGTCGATAAATGAATATGATGTTGTTGGGAAAACAACAGTGGTTTTCGTATTGATAGAAACACGCCTGCCATCGGAATGTGAAGTGAAAAGATGTAGGTTTTTCACGACTTGGTGTGTGATATTTACTCTCAAGAGCTGTTCATGCTGGATAGCCACGTCGAGACGGCTTTCCTGACAGAACAGCTCTTGAAATAAATGTGGAATTCTCACTACAGTGCGGCCTCTACATGTGGAAATGAGCATTTGATCAGAAAAATCGTTTTCTTTGAAGGGCGGCGTGGTGGCCCAGTGATTAGCGCTGACTCCTCACAGCAAGAAGGTCCCGGGTTCGAATCTCTCGGCTCGGGTGCCTTTCT
>JAZEWT010000009.1:19486168-19499912 GCA_036362905.1 Mordacia mordax | reverse complement strand
ATAGAACGCGAGCACGCACAGGGGGTGGGGGGAGAGGGGGCTGGGAGGGAACCATCCATAGGACGGTCTCAGTGACTGGAGCCCCACGCAAAATTCAATGATCACCCGGCCCCCTGCTTCCACACACACCCTGATTAAAAATCATCGAATTCTCCCAACGAATGTTGCAATAATAGACTTAATTTGTAATCTTAAATCTCATCTCATCTCATTGTCTGAAACCGCTTAGTCCTATACAGGGTCACGGTGAAGCCGGAGCCTATCCCGGCAGACACAGGGCGCAAGGCAAAGATATACCGACGATGGGACGCCAGTCCATCGCCGGGCACTGCGGGGCAATTTAGCCTGCGAGCCAATTAACCTATGTAGCAGCATGCTTTTTGGACTGTGGGAGGAAAACGGAGTGCCCGGCAAAAACCCACGCGGACACGGGGAGAGCATGCAAACTCCACACAGAAAGGCACCCGAGCCGAGAGATTCGAACCCGGGACCTTCTTGCTGTGAGGCAACAGCGCTAACCACTGGGCCACGGCGCCGCCCGTAATCTTAAATATAACATACTTATTTTAACGGAGCAATAAACACTAAACGGGGCGGCACGGTGGCCCACTGGGTTGCGCTGTCGCCTCACAGCAAGAAGGACCCGGGTTCGAATCTCGGCTCGGGTGCCTTTCTGTGTGGAGTTTGCATGCTCTCACCGTGTCCGCGTAGGTTGTCGCCGGGCATTCCGGTTTCCTGCCACAGTCCAAAAAACATGCTGCTGCATAGGTTAAGTGGCTTGCAGACTTAATTGCCCTCGGTGCCCGGTGATGGACTGGCGTCCCATCGTGGGTATATCTCTGCCTTGCGCCCTGTGTCTGCCGGGATAGGCTCCGGCTCACCGGACCCTGTACAGGATTAAGCAGTTCTGACAATGAGATGAGATGAGAATAAGCATTAAACAAGCACTCCTGTCCATTGTACATGACCATTGAAATGTGAGTCTACAGTGGCATTGTCGGTATCAGTGAACTATTTCAACTAAAATCGGGCTCCGTTGCTTCCGATTGAAATGTCCTCAAATTCTAATCGATGCGGTGCATGTAGTGAGTTGCTCAATTAATAGACCATGAACGTCGCTCGGTCAAAATCGCCTGCGTTGCCCCATGTCTAAGACCGCCAGTGTGAGTTCTTTCCCCCGGCCTGACAGACGGGAGTCTCGCGAGCCCACGAGTCTCGGCCCCGAGAAGCGAGCTCGGGTCCCAGTCCGCGTCTCCTAGGCGACCGGAGGATCCCAGCCCCTCCGGGCGGAGAGCGCTCTGTTTGCGGTGCTGTTGCCGTGGCGACTGGAGGATGCCGGAGACCGAGAGCTGCGGAGGCGGATAAGAGCCAAGAGCGAGAGAGCGGAGAGCTCTTGGGTAAAGTCCCGCGCGGCGCAGATGATGATGCTGATGATGATGACGATGACCTCGTCGTCGCCTTGAGCCATTGTCTAGCCACTGCTGGATGGAGACATCCCCTTGCATGCCGCCGTTCATGTCGCTCCTGCACGTGAGCCGATCTCGTAGCTCCGTCTCCCTGGAGTCGGTTGATATCCTGTCGTAGGGGACGAGGACAGGGAGGATAACCGGCAGCCAAAATGGTCGCGATGGAAGAACAATGGACTCAAAATAGATTGGACCACTGAGATTACGCAACTTTATCCGAGCCTAGGGGATGTCGCATATATTTACATCTTTACAGCCGACATAATGAACCATAGAGGGTGATGCAGACATCTTGTGACCCCAATGAAAACCTATTTTTCTTTGCGCATTCTTTTTCCCGTTCAATTAGCCCTTGTGTATTTATTTCAGATTGATAATGCTGAAGTATTGTTTTCGCGAGGTCAACGCAAACACCATTAGCATAATCCATTTGCTAAAACATGCATTCCTGCGCTCAAATGTACTTCCAACCGCGTCAGCGAAGCACTCAAGGGGGAATGCGTTTACATTCCTGAGCCTGCTGTGGATGTATCCCGCTTGTGCGATGGGCGTCACATTGTGCCACTGGTTTTGAACTAATAAGAATGGATACAACACACGCACAGATACACACACGGACACATATACACACACACACACACACGGACACACAGTTACACACACAGGTACACACAGACATACATATACACAAGACAAATATCCCCCGTAAAGCCTTAACAGATTGTAGGGTCAGGTGCCATTAGCGAGCACCTATGAATGTCGAAACAGCACACAAGGGGTGGGTGACCAGCACCACGCCTGGAGCCATAGTGTTAAAGAGCGGCCCGTGGAAGCAGATATCACAGAACTACTTCCAAAATCCCTTCCAGTCCCCTGTGGTCGACTGCTAGGGGGTTACATTTTATATCTACAGCAGAGAATGAGATAGCACTTTTAAACCGGACTTGCCACCGAAAGTAGTTTGCGTCTAGGTGACGGTTAAATCGATGCAGTAGATGGATGTTTATTATTATAGCAGAACGTGGCAGTGATGGTGTTCTCACGGCTCCATGTCATCTCATTATCTGAAACCGCTTAATCCTATACAGGGTCACGGTGAGCCGGAGCCTATCCCGGAAACACAGGGCGTAAGGCAGGAATACACCCGACGACGGGACGCCAGTCCATCGCCGGGCATTGCGGGACAATTTTAGTCTGCGAGCCAATCAACCTATCCAGGAGCATGCTTTTGGACTGTGGGAGGAAACCGGAGTACCCGGCGAAAACCCACGCGGACACGGGGAGAGCATGCAAACTCCACACAGAAAGGCACCGGAGCCGAGAGATTCGAACCCGGGACCTTCTTGCTGTGAGGCGTCAGACGGCTCTATGGATGTATGAGAATTGCTCTCCACAGCTGTTCAGCGTCACGCCTGATGACGATGCCACAAGCCTGGGAAGCGAAATGTCACGAAGGAGTGAGCCGCAACATCCGACGTGGCAGCTATCCCAAAAGAGCAGCTGAGAAGAATAAATTGTCGGATAAAACTGACGTTGATAATTCGCTAAGCCAGAATTCATCCGGGGGCGGCACGGTGGCCCAGTGGGTAGCGCTGTCGCTTCACAGCCAGAAGGTCCCGGGTTTGAACCTCGGCGGGTTCGAGTCTCGGCTCGAGTGCCTTTCTGTGTGGGGTTTGCATGTTCTCCCCGTGTCCACGTGGGTTTTCGCCGTGCACTTTCGTTTCCTCCCACAGTCCAAAAAACATGCTGCTGCATAGTTTAGTTGGCTTGCAGACTTAATTGCCCTCAGTGCCTGGTGAAGGACTGGCGTCCCATCGTTGGTATATCCCTGCCTTGCGCCGTGTCTGCCGGGATAGGCTACGGCTCATCGCGACCCTGTACAGGACAAAAGCGGTTTCTGACAATGGCATGAGATGAGAATTCATCCAGAACCAAATCTACAACCAATTTTCAAGTTACGCCCTTTTTTTTACTCAGTCATTTTCGACCGGGCCCCAGCACCCGCTCGCCACCACTCGATCCATTCACGGGCAGCCGCTTATTTTTGAACCAAGGGTCTCATCGGTGGCAGCTGGACGCTCTTGATCTCTGACCTAGGAGCCAAACGGGCGCGTCCCGCTTTGGTGGCATTAGACAAGCACGTGAGAGCACAGTGCTACAGCAAGTCGCTCCACGAACACGCTGCTGCCTGCACAAGCGTGGACTGGCGATGCTGCCGTCTGTCCACGGCGGCACGAGGCGGACCCCATTGATTTGCTGATGGTAGCCAAGCACAAATACACCTCCTCATTCAGAGGGCCGGTCTTACTCTGGCTGTCCAAGCAATGCACGAACGAGAAGGTCGCCAACACCAGTAATCCACCTGGATGCACAGCTGAGCTCATTATGAATCAAGCTTAGAGGCAAGCGGTTCGTGTTATATAACGCCACACTGCAACGACACTGGCGTGTTTTTTTTACGTTACTTTCTATTTACGTAAACGCCTCATCTGGTAAATCACAAGAGGACACCCTGCTGCCTATGTTAATTGTCCTGACTAATCTCCCCCCCGGTGCCCTGAGATGTTGTAATTTGCTTACACAGGACAACTGTTAAAAATAACTATAGAGCTCAACGGTTCTTTCCAGCTTAAAAAAAAACGAACTCTAACCTGAGAATTGTGTGCTGCCAATATATAAAGATATATACACACCCTACAAAAGATCCCTCATATATCCTTAACAGACTGTAGGGTCAAGTGCCGTTAGCAAGCACCCATGAAGGTCGACACGGCACATGAGGGGGTGGGTGACCAGCATCACGCCCGGCCGCCTTTGTCTACCGAGTGGCAATATATTCATATTGCACTTGGTACTCATTTGAGGCTGAGTCGATCTAGGGGAGGCTCAGGGCCGGTTCAGAAAGTCGTCACTGGTGTTGGCCGTGAGCGGGATTCGCACTCGGGTCGCCGGGTTTGTAGCCCGGCGCGCTAACCGCTGCGCCACCGCTCCCCACATGTATACACTGCACACGTACATACGTATACACATATACGTGAGCTGGATTTAAAGTATGATCGGAGCACGACGTGTAAACTGTGCCACAAGTAGAGCGAATGTCAAACTTGGCCAATGACTGAATCAACTGGAACGGACTCATGAGCAAAAGCCAAGCGGATTTTTAATTCCTGGACAGATCGTTAACCAGCGCGCAGAAAAGAACGCGTGCTGGCAGCCAGAGCTCTCGACCTTTTGTACCTCAAGGCCCATGTGGCCCACCTGCGTGTGGCCTCCGTGACCATTAAGTGGAGCTCGCAGCCCACTGATGGGTCGCGACCCACCGGTTGAGAAAGGCGCTGGAAACGTCGCGGGCAGCGGAGGGGTGTACAGTCAAGCAGCAGTCGGTACGCACTGGACCCCCTGCATGACCCCACGCTGACCAGCATGGCGCAGCGGTAACATCAGCGTCTCAAGGAAAGACAGCACTGCCCCAGGAAGTTAGACTCCTGCCTCAGGCGTTTTTCTGTGTAGTGTTTGTGTGTTCTCTCCCCCTGCTCGGTGTTGGTTTCTTCCGAATTCTCCGGATTCTTCGCACAGCATTATTGACCGTCAACATCATAATATATAGGTAGCAGTGTCTGGCGGGTTGGCGCCGGCTGACTGCCTGGCACCCCCCTACCCCCCCCCCTCTGCGGTTTGCTCGCTACGCCTCCGTATCCGTGTCTCATCTATGACCAGGCATGGGTTTGGAGCGGCGGGTTGTAAAATTGTATTATTATTATTATTCTCACGGTCAATCAACCCGCACGGACGATGATAATGATGGTGGTGGTGGCGGTCAAGCAAAATAATCTCAGAACTCAATGGTGGCTACGTGGGGTTCCGCGTTCGCTCTGGGAGTCCTTCGTCCGTGAAGCTGCAGCAGTAACAGCAGTAACAGGAGCAGGCAGCGAGCGAGGGTCGTTCCTCTGCGTTATCGCAGCGCCAATAAATGGCCGAGCAAAGGCAGAGGAGGGTCGCCCACGATAGGCACCCAGTCGACAGAGGGTTGCCACTTCGGAGGGCACAGCAACCGGGACGTTTCGTGCGTGGGGTGAACGGAAACGAGAGGGGTGGTTATTTTAAACGTCGGAAGTGACGGAAATGCAGGGAATGCGTTCTCATAAGCCCAACATTTTCTGGGGGATGATCCCTAGACCTCCGTTCTGACAAGGGCGCGCATCCGGGTGCGTTCCCAAGATGATTTATTTTCCAATCCCCCTCCTCCCCCGGGACTATAATACTATACGTGTAATTGGCAAAAAAAAAACCCCTATAAATATTGACAATTCAGAAAAAAACGTACAGATTTCTCCGCAGCACAACTATCTCCTTTAAAGGGAGGAAAATCCTGGAAATTAAAAAAAAGTCAGGACAGGTGGCAACCCTAGTCACCCACTGAGCGAGCGGGCGAGCGAATGCGCAGGAAGTACAAACCCGTCTAATCTTTGTATTCCCGGGCACAGTCGTGATCCCCCATCAAGGTTGTCCGAGGAAGGAAGCACTCCATTAAGCTAGGATCTGCTTATCACATCGATGGGGGTAGGAGAGCGGCTCTGTGGGGTGCTCTGCCCTCCATTCCCACCACGCCGAGGGGGATGTCCTCACCACGGCCCGCCTGTCAGAACAATGAACATCCGTGAGCCACGGCGATTGCCACAGCTGGCTAGGAACTCGCTGTACCCTAAAGTTAGATTCGCAAAAGATGCCATCAGTCGGAGCGGAGGAAGCTGGCAGGAAGGACTTTGTTTCCATTGATATTCTTGATATATATTTTTTTAGGCAAAATTCAATGATGAACCCGCCTCCCGCCTACACGCACATTGATTAAAAGTACTGGCATGAAGGTCACTCGGCCAATCGGGGGGGGGGCGGGGGAATGTAATTGCCTGTTGCCTCATGATTAAGAGCTCTGGAGTGCACAGCCCCATAACCATATATGACAACCCCTGCGGGCACTGTGGTCACCCTTGTAAGCACTACGTAGGCGCTTTCCTGGTTCAAACCTGCTCAGCTTAAGAGAATCTGACGAGACCGGAGCCACGCTGGGCGATTTGGTCACCGGCTTTAGAGACCTTGGAGACATAATCGATGCAAGATGCGTGGCACTGCTGTGCGACGCCTGATATCTTCATTGTCACTGCGGCGCACGGGCTAACAACGTTGCACGCCGTGGAAATTCTCGCCCAGAGACGGCGCTGCTCGCCAGGCGTGGCGGCCACGGCGCGCACGGGTTTCAACTTTCATTTCGGCTGTTTGTTAAAGAGGTCAAATATCAGATTGCGCAGCTACAACGACATTTTGCACTACGGAGATCATTTTCCACGTGGCTATAATGGGGGTATTGCCATAATAAATCATTGGCTGCCTTCGGGGCCAGCGCACGCACATTGCCTGTGACGTGCAGTCACGTCGGACACGGGCTCATCATGACGCGCGCAAGATCCGTTATGACCACACGGCCGCATGCAGCAATTGTTTGTAAATCACCCAGTTTATCTGGAGGGTGGCACGGCGGCACGGTGAGTAGCGCTGCCGCCTCCCAGCAATAAGAATCCCTGGTTCTATTCCTGGCTCGGGTACGTTTATTTTGCGGAGTTTGTATGTTCTCTCTCGGTGTCCGCGTTTGGTTTAGCCGGGTATTCCGGTTCCTCCACAGTTGCTGTTGCTTAAGTTAATTGGCCTGCGAATTAATTGCTCCCGGTGCCCTGTAATGGACTGGCGTCCCAGGCGTCCTAACCTGGGTATATCCCTGCCTTTCGCCCTGTGTCTGCCGGGATAGTACCCCCCCACCACCACCACCACCACCGCGACCCTGTGTAGGATTAAACGGAAACCGATAATGAGGACGATTTTATCTGGATTCACAGAGTTTTACAGAAATATTCTTAACTCAGGCGAGTTCTGGAGAGGATAGACAATGAACGTCACGAAGTCAGGTGCAGCACTGCAGACTTTTGGACCCGTGTCCCGGATGAACATTAGAAAGGATGGGGCTAGAGAGGGCCCCCCCCCCCTCAACAACTTGCACTAACCATTGTGGTGAAGTATGGTCAACCAACCCTCATGAGTAACAGGGCATTGATGGGTCATTGACATCTGTAACACGCGTTTGCGTTGTTTCGACACACGCACATTCTGTTCAGTTAACAATTCAAAACGTTTATTTTTGAGGTGCACAATTGTTATCTTCTTTACTTATTGACAATACTTCACTGTAAGCCACATTCTTGGCCAACGCCTGATCGTCGTTAAGCCGACCTCCTTGCTCACTGCCTCGCGGCCACCTTCAACCTGGCTTGGGGGACTCCGTGCATCTGCTCATGGCCAAGGAAATCGCAGCGACCTTGTTACTAAGCCTCGAACTGGACGTTACCGAAGTCTGATCGGACCCAAGGTTTTAGATGCAAATGTTACTCTCGACAAAGTTGGCTGAGCAAAAATTCGAGGTCGATCGGCCAAGTCGTTTTCTCACTGAACCCACTTCAAAGAGCGTCGCTCGTGCGCACAAACACACGCTGCGCTTGTTGTTTACATTGAGGAATACAACGTCATAGCAGTTTGACATCATTGACTTTTACGAAGGGCGGCGCGGTGGCGCAGTGGTTAGCGCTGACGCCTCACAGCAAGAAGGTCCCGGGTTCGAGTCTCTCGGCTCCGGTGCCTTTCTGTGTGGAGTTTGCATGCTCTCCCCGTGTCCGCGTGGGTTTTCGCCGCGTACTCCGGTTTCCTCCCACAGTCCAAAATCATGCTCCTGGATAGGTTGATTGGCTCGCAGACTAAAATTGTCCCGCAATGCCCGGCGATGGACCGGCGTCCCGTCGTCGGGTGTATTCCTGCCTTACGCCCTGTGTTTCCGGGATAGGCTCCGGCTCACCGTGACCCTATATAGGATTAAGCGGTTTCAGATAATGAGATGAGATGAGAGAGACTTTTACGAACGGTGGAAAGGGGCTCCGCCAGATGGGACGAAGGCCGATGGACAAGACTGGTGATGGAATGGCAGTCAAATGAGGGACGGCACCCGGGAGGGACGCCCACCGTGAAGACGGAGCAAAGAGATCGACCCGGGCGCAGGAGCCAAGAGGATGCGAGAACTGCGCCGCGAGATACAGAGAAGGGGAAGTGAGGCCGGGCGGCGCGGTGGTGGCCCAGTGGTTAGCGCTGTCGCCTCACAGCAAGAAGCTCCCAGGTTCGAATCTCTCGGCTCGGGTGCCTTTCTGTGTGGAGTTTGCATGTACTCCCCGTGTCCGCGTGGGGTTTTGCCAGGCACTCCGGTTTCTTCCCACAGTCGAAAAAACATGCTGCTGCATAGGCTAATTGGCTTGCAGACTAAATTGCCCGCAGTGCTCGGTGATGGACTGGCGTCCCATCGTGGGTATATTCCTGCCTTGCGCCCTGTGTCTGGCGGGATAGGCTCTGGCTCACCGCGACCCTGTACAGGACTAAGCGGTTTCTGACAATGAGATGAGATGGGCAGTGAGGCCTTGTTCTAGCGGTAGATCGACAATGGCTCACAATGATATAGAACTACAAGATTTTCCAGATGTCTTGTGACCCATCGTTCATGTATGTGTTAAATACCCCTCACTTATTTATCTATGAATTATACAGTTTACATGTGTTTGTTGCATGACGCTGAGGGAGTGATGGGGCGGTAAGTGAGCGGTGGCGGAGTGGTGGGGAGTGATGATTGGGGGGAGGAGCGGTGGAGGGGGGTAGTAAGCAGGTAGCGTTTCCTGCGCCGCTACAGTGGCTGACCGCGAGGCTTAACGGGAGCGCTGCAGATTGGCGGTGGGTAACGGGAGAGGCAGAGTGTGCGGGGCCCTAATCGGCTTTCCCTGGCGATGCTAGCACCAGATGGCAGTGGCCTCCAGGCCACCCAAAAGCAAAACCGCAAGGCACGTTTCTCGCGAGGAAGCGCCGCCAGTCTCGGCTACATTGCAAACAAAACTGGGGCACACCATGGGAAGAATATCTCACAATCCCAGAAGAACGGAGAACTGCGTGTCGAATGCCAAATGCGAAATGGTTACGCGGTGTTGCGGAAAGCGTGTGTGGCATTGCTGTTTGTGTCAAAAGGGTCTCAACGTGTAATCGCGTGCTCTTCAAAATGACATTTGGTAATGAAACAGCGTTTGTTTAACAAGCCTTCCTCTACTGAAGCGACAGAGAAGGTTAGGACTGGTACAGAATTTACTTTGTTAATGTCAACAATAGACGGATGAAGTAGAACATATGTTCTTATTAACGTACGGAGTTTGAACAAAATTACACATACTTAAGTAGCCAAATAATAATGGAGCTTTGTCAATGTACGTTACAGAGTACCGATAGGCGAACTGCTATGTATTGCTCAGTACAGACAGGTGAGTAGGTCTATGGCACAAAGTACAGTGTGGTACATCGGTTAATTGTACGTCACGCACATGGGTTTTCGAGTCAACATTCAATGTTGGGTGGTAGGCCCAGGCACCGCAGGTTTGTTTGATCGGAGATCTTAAACTGAAACCGTACTTTACGTGTAAAGGCATTGGTATGGGTGGCTTATCACTGTTATGCAGCTGATAACAGCGGGACGACTAATCCAGTGATAAAAGGACTCAAGAAAGAGAGGGAACTGCAGGCAAGCCCGAAGACAGACAGGACGTGACACAGTCAACAATCATCTAAGCTCTGCCGCCCTCTATATATTAAGGCCACTGCTGCTAATAATTGGCTGCCATTCTGAGTATGGGTGCATGTTGAAAACTAATTGAATGTGTGCGCGCAATGAATTATAAGCTGTATTGAAGGGGATGTGGGTCATTAGGTATAGATGGTTGTACATATTGTATATTGCATTTCTTGTATATTTTTCTGTCGGAAAATGTGCTCGCAAGAGCAATAAAATCGGACTTAAAGAGTCAAAAAGTATGTGTATTAAGGAATTATCGGCAATTAATTGAGTGGTTACATATGCTAGTGTTCCACAGCTGTGTGAGTCATGGGGCTATTCGACCGCCCTTCACAACACAAGGCACCGCGTCTTGGTTCAGGCGGTGAGCGTATAGACTATAGACGGTAAAGTGAGGAAATGTATGAAAATAACTGTGTTCATCTCATCTCATCTCTCATATCATTATCTGAAACCGCTTAATCCTATATAGGGTCACGGTGAAGCCGGAGTCTATCCCGGAAACACAGGGCGTAAGGCAGGAATACACCCGACGACGGGACGCCGGTCCATCGCCGTGTGTTCATTTGGTGCAGCACAAATAAAACAATGGGCTTGTCTGTGTCGCCCTCTGCTGCCAACCACGCGAGTACTGCACGTCTGTACAAATAATGTAGCTGCACTGCCTCCTGCTGATAAGTTAAACGGTGCAGCGCACCGTCCAACGCTGCACAGAGCTCGGATCAAACTGAGGCGCACGCAGCCGCTCAGCTCCCCCACATGATGAAGATAACCTATTGTGAGAACCGCTTAATCCTGTACAGGGTCGCGGTGAGCCGGAGCCTATTACGGCAGACACAGGGCACAAGGCAGGGATATATCCAAGATGGGACGCCAGTCCATCACCGGGCACTGAGGGCAATTTATACTGCAAGCCAAGCAACTTATGCAGCAGCATGTTTTTTGGACTGTGGGAGGAAAACGGAGTGCCCGGCGAAAACCGACGCAGACACGGGGAGAGAACATGCAAACGCCACACATAAATGCAACCGAGCCGAGATTCGAACCCGGGACCTTCTTGCTGTGAGGCGACAGCGCTACCCACTGGGTCACCGTGCCGCCCTCAGGAACAAAAGTAACACATTTGCAAAGGATCCATCGACTTCGTATGGAAGAAACAACATCTTCCAAATTGCTAAGCAATGGTGAAAGAGAATAAGGTTATTCGCGGAGTCAACTGTTTAAAGAACGATGCGATTGATGTAGTAATTAGTGAAGAAAATGCGAAGATAACTGGGAAGGATTGTATGGAAAATCTATTGAATACATTAAAAGAGTGGGATGGTAAAGCTGATAGTGACAAGAAAGAAGGTCCTTTAGAATAAATCACCGAACTAGAAGTAGAATAGGCGATCATTCATTATCAATAGCCGCTTAATCCTATACAGAGTCGTGGGGGGCCAGAGCCTATCCCGGTAGACATAGGGCGCAAGGCGGGGGTATACCCAAGATATGACGCCAGTACATTGCAGGGCACACTTTCGGGGCAATTTACTCATCCGGCCAATTAACCTAGCAGCAGCATGTCATTGGATGATGGGAGGAAACAGGAGTACCCGGAAACAAACCCCACGAGGACACGGGGAGAGAGAGAACACAGAAACTCCACACAGAAAGGCACCCGAGCCGGGAACGGAACCCGGATCCTTCTTGCTGTGAGGAAGCAGGCGCTACTTACTGCGCGCATCAGGAAAATGGTAAACAAGGATGAAATTAAAATCAAAACTGAATTCCAGCATAGCAAAGGACTTTGTGTGTCTCAATTGTAGGAAGGGAGAAAATATTATGGAAACTATTTGAAAATGGAGAAAATATGATGATTAATGAGGAAGAGGAATTCGGAGGAGTTAAGCATTTGTGCTATCTGGGGGATGTTTCAAGTGCGGGCGGAGGAGTAGTAATAGCGAGCGTAAGAAAAGGCTGCAATAAATTTCGTGAATTGTCACCGATTCCGACGAGAAAAGAATTTCCACTGACACAACGAATAAAGATGTATTATTCAGCGTGGATTCGCAGCGTCATGATATACAGAGCAGGTACATGACCTATGAAAGTAGATATCGAAAATATGCTCGAAAGTAAAGACGTGGAAATGATCAGATTAACGCACGGAGTTTCCCTGCAAGGCAAGAAAAACAGTGCTGAAATAAAAGAGAGTGCAGGGATAGAGAAAATAATGGATATGTTTTTAAAAAATTACATTTAGATGCGTAGATAATGTTGAAAGTAAAGAAGATGACAATTGGGCCAAACCTACATGAAATTTGAAGTGGAAGGAGGAAGAGTTGGTAACAATAATAATTGCACATCTAGAGCTTTTCACCCGGGGGTCACAAAGCGCTGCACAAAGCTGTGCAGAGGATGGCATGTCAGAAATAACGACATGTGAACGACAAATCAACAACAATATAGAGGCAGGCCGATCGAAAAAGTGGACAGAGACAGTGGAAGACGACCTTAAGAAGATGTGTTTGACAAGAGAGAGGATGTAAAGGTTAGGAAACAGTGGAGAGTAATGACACAAAATCCGATGGAAATTGGAAAAAACGAATTAATGATGATGATCATGAAAAAACCCTTCTTGTTGCTGATTTGCTGCTCTTATGTCGTGATTGTTGCTGACACGCCGTTCTCTCTACAGCTCTGTGCAGCGCATTGTGACCCTCGGGTGAAAAGCGCTCCAGCGGTGCAATTATTATAATATACATACGTAATAAACTGTCACGGGTTTTCGTGGGTTCGCAGCGGTAGACAGTTCTAGGACAGCTCATTTAGATGGTGATACGGTGACTCGTGACTCACTGAGTTACATTATATGCCTATACACAGTCCGTAATGTAAATGCTTAAGGGGGATCAATCCAAGGGGTGGATAACGAGGAATCGACTTGAATGCTCGTGCGTGGTGAATCGAAAGGGATATGAGATTATCGACTCGATATTGGTGCCGCGTGTTTTTTAAAGTTCAAATCTGTTTTCTATCGCTCTTAATTCGTCATGATTGTCGGGGAGCATCGCCTCTAAGTTCTCGCTTGTTGTTTACATTTCTAGTCGGTGTGTACGTAGAGACAACGTTGTGATTTACAGAGATTACTAGATGCAACGTTAATGTGTGCTTTGAACGTGTCTGTGGACAACCACAAAATAAACATGCAGACATGCTTCTGTTATTATTGTGCTGTTACAAATAAGGGTCAGACAACAATGTGATGAGTAGCATTATTGAAATGTGCTGGAATTAGCATATATTACAAAAGTTATGTTCAAGAGAGTTTTGTAAACGAGGGGTGCTTCGTTTCGAGGCTTTGGCGCAGTTAAATTACTGTAGTTATACACACAGGGTTGGGTTATTGTCACATTACTGTAATATTATTCCATATGTTATTGTTTATTTACAGTTTTACCACAAGCATCATTATTCAAGTGCAAGCTTGCACTTGTACACTTGTATAATGATGCACCAAGCTCACGCCACTGCCCATCGTGAAAGCACCGTTTAGTTGAACCCCACACCACGGCCTCCCCCCCCCCCACCGGAGTGGGGG
>JAZEWT010000009.1:19470826-19484217 GCA_036362905.1 Mordacia mordax | reverse complement strand
GAGGCGTCAGCGCTAACCACTACGCCACCGCGCCGCCCAGAGTTAATATTTTCAACACTGTAGTCTTCGGTGATGCTCTCCACAGCAGCTCTGACTTCTGCCCTCAATTCATTTCTTTCTGGGCGGCATCACTAACGGGTAAAAAATAAACTCCCCAAGAGCACTAAATACATTACTGAGTGAATTATTATTATTATCATTATAATAAACGCCGACGCCAGGTCGGTCCTGTAGATGGCGATGTCCTCCGCAGCACGATGGCCTCCACTGGACCCAGCGGTGGTGAGCGCATGTCGATTGAATGAAGTCACAACTTCCAGTGCCCTCCCAGTGCAGGCATTCCTGCGCGCCCACCCCCGCACAGACAAAGATCCCCTTAACACACTGTAGGGTCAAGTGCCATTAGCGAGCACCTATGAAGGTCGACACGGCACACGAGGACGTGAGTGGCCAGCATCACGCTCGGACGCCTTTGTCTCCCCAGCGGCACTGAATTAGGTGGTTATTTCAGGCTGACTCGACCTAGGGGAGGCTCAGAAAAGTGTCAATGTTGTTGGCCGTGAACTGGGATTCAAACTCGGGGGGGGGGGCAAGTTTTCAGCCCAGCGCGCTAACCACTGAGCCACCGCTCCCATCCCCTCCTACCAGCACCACCCACTCGACAAACGCCAAACTACATAAATTATTCGAGCCGCGATGCGAGCTGACACCTAACCAACACATTCGGTGTACTCGTAATAGTTCAGCTGTTACGTAAGTTTAAAGAAGAACTGAAGTCAGCTCTCTGCGGCCAAGTGATGATCCATCATCACGGGGAGAGCAGCCTGGAAGCTCACTGTGAGGAGGTCTCGGGGTGGGGGAGCAGCTGTGGAACACATGACGCCGAGAGGCTGTGTGGACTTGGCGACGAGGGGGGGGGTCTCTAACGGGGGAAACTTTATCATTATGTAGCAGACGGCGCTTAACCAGGAAGACTTACATTCACACAGATATACGTCGATATAGAGGGTGCGGCATAAGTCGCTTTACCGACAATACGTAAATGACTGAGTATTACTTATTAGAGGTAATTCCAAGTGTCCTCCGTCGTGTTCAATAAACATTTTGCATCTGTGGACCATTGAACAACACACCGCGCAGCGGTACAATTCTCTTGTTACAATTGAACGTCAACTCGGTGCATTGACTAATCATTCCGGTAAAGCGACTTATGCCGCACACTGCATGTTGACTGTTGCAAAGGAATCGTTTCTTTGTGGTCACGCGTCTGTGTGTCAGATGAATGGTTTCCGGACCGTTACCAGTGAATCTGGTCCTACTTTGCATTGAGATGCCATTCCGCTCGATTAGAACCAGGGTCACGGTCCATGGAACCTTGGAACCCGGAGACGGTAAACAGTATTTTGGGGAGAGCGGAGAGGACACGAGTGTGTGTAGGGTGGCTGATTGGAGCAGCAGGGACGTTTTAGACCGACGTTTCACTGTGCGAGCCGGCGGGAGCTTCTTCAAGAACTCGACAGGCACATGTGGGGCAGCGACGTCGAGCCCTTTGGGGGTTTCTTCTGGTGGGCAGCTGAAGAATCTCGAAGAAGTACCGTCGCTTGGATCAGAGAGATTAGATTCCCTACGCACAATCGCGGAGCCAGGACGAGCCTGCTGTGTGCTTTGTTTAATAATGGACAAGCGGTAAAACTGCAACTGTTAGAATAATTTTAATTCGAAGGCTTTCGTGACCAATATTATCAATGAAATCCATTCTTTTTTGGGTCAGGTCACGTAAACAAATTATAAATTATAAAATGATGTCGTTTAACCCTCCACCACCCGACACGGCCCATCGGCAAGGGGTTGTCACGTTGAACAGAAGACGCGCCAATTCCTTTACTGTCTCAGCACACACCGGTGCGTTGAAAAGCGACCCCACACAATATTTTACTAAAGATGCATTGTGCGACCTTTCGCGTTTCACCCGAGGGTCACAAAGCGCTGCACCAGAGCCGCGGAGAGAACGGCCACGCCGACAACATTAGAAGGGGAACAATGAGCAACGACCGAAAACAAATTTCAGCGAGCAATTGTACTCTCCCTAATGAGTCAACTCGCGTTCAATCCGCTGCACAGACGCGAACATTTACGCAGCGCTGCGTCTCTGCTTAAACAACACGAACAGCGTTTCGCAGACAAGCCGAGACATTTGTGAGCCTCGTTTAACTCCGCGCATCACGGCGCAACACGCAAGCGTAAGTAACGGGGACTCTGAACGCCCTCGCATCCCTGTGGTTAAAACCACTTCAGTCTGCGAGAATCAACCACGAGTCGACCGTCTTTCCCAAATGAGCAGGCGTTGTACCGCTGCCGATTCCTTTCGCTCGCTCGATTACCACTCTTCGATTCCCCGCGCACCTGCGCCGGAGTCGACTGTCGATTAGCGATGCTCATGGATCGATTCCTTGGGACTGTTTTACATAGCATTGATAAGTATAGGAGGTGACTCGATAAGCAAGGGCCCAAATATAGCTGCCCCCCCCCCCCCGGGAAGTGCCTGCAAGGTCACACGACAGGACCCTAATCATGCTGCCCCACGAGCAATGCCTGTCACAAATTCACGTAAACCGATATTAAACTGTTAAGAACAAACACTGCACTTGATCTTAGCCAAAAGTCCGAGAGGCGATAAAGACATGACATGAAAAAAGCAATTGTTGTTGATTTGCCGTTCAGATTTCGTCGTTGTTGCTGATACGCCGCTCTCTCCACAGCTCTGTGCAGCGCTTTGTGACCCTCGGGTGAGAGGCGCTTGAGAAGCGCAATCATTGTTATTCAGTGAAACGTCAGTGATGTCGTGCGGCACCGCACACAGCGGCACAACCAGAAGGCACATCAGAGATATACAGGTTGATCCTAATGTGTTCGATTATCTGACATTAAATAGAGTATTTTTGCATACCGATAGGTAGGTAAGGTAATGTAATCGATATCGAAATGATGTGTGCAAACGTTATTAATCTCATATAAATAAACGGTTAGAGAAATAAATAAGTATAATTTGAAGAAGAAATTAATTGGCAGAAGGAAAATGATGTGAGAGGTGAATTAAACGGGGGGGAAAGGATGACACGCACATTCGTGAAGCGTTCCGTCTCGTGGAAACTCTCAGGATCATTATTCTCAGTTAAAATTAATCGACGCACTGTGGGAAATTCACGAATCACAGAACTCGCAGCCTTATTACAGGACATCTGGACCAGCCTGAAGGTGCGCGCATACACCTGGGTAGAATCCTGATATAGTTAACATGCGTTGCAGAAATTGAATAAAAGCTTTAAATTTGACCACACGTCAAACGTCTGAAGCACAAAACAAACGCCTAAGCAGCAAGGAATGTAACTTCAGCCTTTTTTTTAATAAAACAATCTTTCCGGGAGCGGGCGAGCACCTTCCATTGTACCTCCCTGGCCGCTGCCTTCCCGGCCAAACCGCCAGACGTGAGTAACTTCCCTTTAGCGAGGAGAGGGGGAAAAGCGTAAATTACTCAACATTTCACTCGACAGGAAGAGGGACCCCGGACCTTGACCTCGTCTCCTTGTAGCCCACGTTGTAAACACCTCTGTAAATGTTTCTCACAGCGACGGTCAGCCACAAGATTAAGCGGCTGTTTGCCGAAGCCATTCCGGGTTGCGCAAAGTACAAACCAAAGTTGCTGCTCCCCTACTTTCGCTCTCTTTGGTGGTCAGACTTTAATTTACGACACGCTTTAAAAAAAAATGGGAACCGGATAAGGCAAAAAATAACGAGGCCCCGAAAGAATTCCTTTCTTCCTTCCAACAATTGTCTTGGGGGATCGTCTCATGAGGGCAGGTGGTAGCCCGTCACTGTGACCGTGTTGTGTGATTGAGGTGATGCTCAGCTGCACCCTGTGGTCTATTGGTCGGAAACAACTCCCCTCGCAAGTCAATTAAACCTTTGCACGTAACAGCATGAAGGCTTTCGCGCTGAACATTATCTGCAGCAGAAAACGTTCCGGTTGGGGGGCACGTGAAAGGTTAGTGTGTTAAACCGGCCTCCACCCGACACAGCCAATGTTTTGGCACGCGACCAGAACACTGTAAAATCTTTACAGTGACAGCAGTGCGTCGGTATGTCAGAGAGTAGTCCGTCGTTGAATTAGAGAGTGGCACATCGGCGTGTTAGCAGCACCCAGATGTGTTAGCAGCACGCCGGGGTGTCAGAGAGCGTCACACCAGTTTGTTGGAGAGAAAACCCACAGCATTTACAGCAAAGCACGACGTTTCGCTGATGATAATTACAGTCAGCGTCATGTGGCACCTAAAAAAAGAGGGGTTCTCAAACCTCTATTGCAGAAATAACTCCCCGAGCACTTCCCAAACAAAATATCTGAATAAACAACACAAACTCAAAAAAATGATCCCACCCCTCCCACGCACATTGCGATCAGCGGGAGCGCAGCATTCTTGACAGTGGTGAGCGCACAATGCGTACTACAAAGCTGCCAAATCGGGTTCAATTCTGGACCGTCAGTAGTGAGCGGTACCTGGGCTGATCAAGCACCACCATCCATCCCCCCTGCACCAGACCGCATAAATCTGTGTGGCGAAGCACGTTCACACAATCCCCGTGACTGACGGTAGTAAGGTGAGACATTCATTCAGCAGTGGATTGACGGACGGGCTGGGCTGTACGGGGTCCAGCTTCTGCGCCCCATCGCTGGCCTCAAATTTCCGCATCCTTGAAATTAATCACCAGCGGCCACTCATCCACAGCGCAACTGGCCCCACGCCCACAACCAGCATTGCGCAGCTGTCACGCTGTACTGACCGCACTGTCTAATGGTTGATAGCGGCATAGTGAGACGCGTTACGGGAATTGCCATTGCATGCCCCCCACAAAAAAATTACACCGACAGCCAAGAAAATAGTAATTATTACGATTTGTATTGCTCGGCCGCTCATATTCGTTGAGTATCAAAGGTTAAACCGCAAATAGCCGGGAAGGGGAGAGGTAACCATTCGCATAGCCAGTGTTATCATTTGCCACACACTGCGTCCTCTGGATATTAATATATTATTGGCCAAATAGTAAGTGACGTGGGGGGGGTGGTTTAGCTAAGGGGGGAATCCGATGTGCCTGGCAAAACCCTACACAGACACATTAAAAAATGTGCAAACCGCACACAAACTACAGCCCGAGCCGGCAATCGAATACAAAACCTTTTTTTTTACTGTGGGGTGCAAGTTTCACCACCGTGCCGTCTAAAATTTACTAAACACTTCTTTCTTTACAAACTATAATATTATCGACAAATTAAAATTACGAGTGTGGGTGTGAATGAAACCCACGCAAAACGAAAGGAGAACATACAAACTTCGCGAGGAAAGGTGCCTCAGACACGAATCGAACAGCCTTTAGCAGCACTTTTTGACTGTGAGGCGCAGACATTAACCACTGTGCCATGCTGTGCCAGCCTGCCGACCGACGTCAATGGGTCGCTCAGAGGGTAGAGGGCGAGCTGACCCCGCGGAGGTGCTGGGTTCGGCTCGAGGCAGTTGTTGCCTGTGATTTAACCGGATTCTCACGTTGTAACGAGTTCAGTGTCAGCCCAGTCACCAAAAACTGTACAAAGTACTCCGTGACGTAAAAACGTGTTTCTTGGTTTAATTTGGTCAAACCGCAGCTCTGAGAATTGAAATGTCACTTGGACCGTCACACAGCAAACAATCATCTCCGGACGCGCGGGGAAATGCTGCACTTTTCTGTGCGCTTGAAGCAACTCTGTGACATCTGCTTTCGTGAGACGCTCTTTAACGCTGGAGCGGGAGTGGTTATTCCTAAATGGTGGTCTGTCCCGCTGCATGATGCTAGAAGCACAACTGGGAAGAGAGCAATGATAATAATAATAATTGCACGGCGATGGACTGGCGTCCCATCGTCGGTATATCCTTGCCTTGCGCCCTGTGTCTGCCGGGATAGGCTCCGGCTTCACCGTGACCCTGTATAGAACTAAGCGGTTTCAGACAATGAGATGAGATGAGATAATAATTGCATTTATAGAGCGCTTTTCATCCGAGGGTCACAAAGCGCTGTACAGAGCTGCGGAGAGAACGGGATGTCAACAACAACGACATAAGAGTGGAAAATCGGCAACAATAACGGGTTTTTTTGAGTAGGGGGGCAAATGACCACAAAAATATTCTCACTGCGGATATTCCTGCATCTTGAGCACCCACATGTGACTCTCAGTCGGTTTTGAGAGTAATTCTTCTAGGTACCAAGGCCTACAGAACGTTGGTGACAATGACCTTCCACAAATCTCTGCTCTTTGAACTTCTAAGAATGTCCATTGTTGATATCTTGACGTAAATCAATTTCTGTCATCCACTATCTCTTTCCTTCAATGTTTCCCGTTATAGCCAGATTTTCAATTTCCTCTCTCCTCATAATTTGCCCCAAAAACTTCAACTGTGTCCTTCTCGTGTAATTCAACACCTTATTTCTGCATCCTATTCGTGACAAAATGTCTTCATTTGAGTTGTGACTTGTCCAAGATGCCTTCAAGATGCGTCTAAAGAACCACATTTCAGTTGCTTGAATTGTTGAAAGTCACGTGTCACTATCTCGTCACCTCGATGGTTAACACCGTGGCAATGGAAATAATTGCAGATTCTCTGTAGGTATTTCATTTTTTGTTTAGAAAATGCATACTTTCTTCGTCTTACAAAGCCTATGAGCAATTCACCCAGAAGGCATCTAATCTAATCAGACTTGTGCATTTGCCCGTCACAATGACAGGGCACAAGAAAGAATTCATCCCCAACTGATTACCCATAAGTGGTGCCCCAAAGATTGTGGAGACACCACTTGCATTTTGTACTGAGTAATGTTGGAATATCCTCAGCAAAGGAGTAGGTTAGCCTGGGTAAGCGCTTTGATGGGCGACTACCAAGCGTGGCAGGCGCTATCGGTTATAGTCCGTGAGGCTGCGTTGTGTGCACAGGGGATGTGTGTGGCCCACAGAAGGTTGCAAGAATGACGCCGGTGATGATAATAGGGTTTATAGTGACGGGGCCTTTTCAGGCTGGAATTTAGTGCATAACGCAAAAATGAGGAACATTCCGTCAGGAAAGAAAGAGGACATCGATGGTGTGATATCTGAAGGTGGTCGATGCACATTTGCTTTAAAGTGTGCACTGACCAGTGTGGTGACGTTTGGTCGAATAACGCTGATTTCCGGCAATGGATTGACGCCAACGCTGTACATATACACGCGTGCTCGTACACGTTCCAGCAGACGCAATCACTCAAATGCGGCTCTAGAATCATACAGCAATCGTGATCATCATCACTATCAATACCTGCTTCATCTTGTACAGGGTCACGGAGAGGCCAGTGCCTATCCCGGCAGACAGAGGACATAAGGCGGGGCTATACCCTGGATATGACGCCACAATGATAGTTTTTATTTACGTTGGAAGGAACCGTTCAGCTATATAGCTGTTTTTAACAGTGGTCCAGCGGTAAGGCGCAAGCACGTTACAACACCTTCGTTTGTTTAATAATTATTTTTTATCGCTTATTTCATGTCCTCTAAATTATAGCCGTTATTTGACTTTCAATTAAACTGCTCTGATGTTGTTGTTGACATGCCATTCTCTCCACAGCTCTGTGCAGCGCTTTGCGACCCCCGGGTGAAAAGCCGCTCTCGAAGTGCAATTATTATCTCATCTCATCTCATTATCTGAAACCGCTTAATCCTATATAGGGTCACGGTGAAGCCGGAGCCTATCCCGGAAACATAGGGCGTAAGGCAGGAATACACCCGACGACGGGACGCCGGTCCATCGCCGGGCATTGCGGGACAATTTTTTTTAGTCTGCGAGCCAATCAACCTATCCAGGAGCATGCTTTTGGACTGTGGGAGGAAACCGGAGTTATTATCTCAGTAAACTGGGGGTAATTTATGTTGGACAATTAACCTAGGCTGCATATCTTTGGACTGTGCACCCGGCAACCCCCCGCCCACGCGGACACGGAGAGAGCAAGCAAACTCCACACGGAAAGATAACCCAGTTCGGAAGATCTTCTTGCTGTGAGGCGACAGCGCTACCGTCGTGTCCCCAATAAAATAATAAATAAAATCATAAAATAATAATAAGAAAAAAAAGCCTCCCGTTGTCCGTTGGGGGGGGGGCGTCAACGGTTGACACGCAACACTTATTCTGCCGTTGCTTCTTTGTCGGTGCGGGATTGATTTCTTGACGCTACCGTATATCGAGGAGGTATTTTTGAGATACCCCCTTTCCCAGAAGCTTATTTTTAACGGGGCGCGGGAAACCTCTCTGGTTACTTTCTTGACCGCGAAGCCACAAGCCATCGACAAACAGGCGTTTCCCAATAGACTGGCGGCAAGCAGCCCACGACACTTAACCACACGCGCTGGGACAAACTACTCACGACCTCTTATCAGGTCTCGTCTTCTGACCGTCCTAAATAAACAGCCAAGCCGCGGTCAGTTAACCACTGTCAGCCCGTCACGACGACAGATTAGCGCGCCTGTCGGTCAAAAATGTTTCGAAGTTTTTTTTATTTAGTTCCCTTAAAAGAAGAATCTATCAACCTAGATGTGGTATTGGCTCATGCCCACAAGAACGCTGTTGCAGCAACACCAACCCCCAGCCTTAACGCTTAAGTCAACATCTTCGATGTCTTCTATTTACGCACTTATGAACGCACACAAATGCGAACGAGCTCCCAAAAGAGAAACTTGTTTCTTTACAAATGATTTTTTTTATTGTTCCATGCAGTATACAGTATAAAATTATGTTCCGACTTTGTGTTTCAGAAATAATACACGTCTGCGAGAATTGCTCTGCATAGCTGTTCTTTGGGGATAGCCGTGTCCAGTGTCCTCTCTCTTTCGCGACGTTTCGCCTCCCACAGTAGAGGCATCATCAGTCGTATCTGAGACACCTCTGGGCGTAGGCATAGCCAGTACAATACTCATCTCATTGTCAGAAACCGCTTCGTCCTGTGCAGGGTCGCGGTGAGCCGGAGCTTATCCTGGCAGACACAGGGCGCAAGGCAGGGACACAGCCAAGCTGGGATGCCAGTTCATCACCAGGCACTGCGGGTAATTTAGTGTGCAAGCCAATTAACCTTTGCAGCAGCATGTTTTTTGGACTGTGGGAGGAAACCGGAGTGCCCGGTGACAACCCACGCGGACACGGGGAGAACACGCAAACTCCACACAGAAAGGCACCCGAGCCGAGATTCCAACCAGGAACCTTCTTGCTGTGAGACGACAGCGCTACCCACTGGGCCACCGTGCCACCGACAGTGCAATGCTAATACTGTCCAAATACTGACAACATCGAGTATAGTACTGCTTCGTGTACAATACAGTACCGTATATATAACAAGCCACACTATATAATCCTGACGCTGCATTCGTAGAGCTGCACCGGCGCAAATCAATATAAACTCAACGTGGTTTGCAGTATCACACGGTAATTAATATGTAGTATGAGACGTTTCGTGCAATGTCCCTGCTTCATGGTAGATGAGATGACTATGGAAGAGATTTTTCCCGCTATCATTCGTTTGCCGGCGCTCTCGTTTGCCAGACACTGTGTCCTATGCATTATATTATCGGCCAATTAACTAGTGGGAGTTTTTTTGTTATGGGCGGAAACCAGAGAATCCGGAGAAACTCCACGCCTAACAGTGGGAGAACGCGCACAAACTCCACAAAGCAAGGCGCCCGAGACGAGAATCCAACTGCCCGTGGCAAGACTTTCTTTCCCTGAAATGCGGATGTTACCGCTGCATATGCACCCTGCCGCCCATTAAGAGTGACAGTGAGTTTCTCTGGGACTTTAACAGACAATTTAACCTAAAAAGGCCAACACTCATCCACGGCCTCCCCCGCCGTCTGTATACATTCTCCACACACACTCACATACAGACGACGGCCACATTCCGCTGTGCAGACCATGCAGGCGCAGCGTAAAATGCTTTCGAGGTCACCTTTCATTGCTTCACTTTTATCAGAGCTGGCTCGGTTTTCGTCTCTTCTCCTTGTGAACAACACAGCGGTTGCTAGTTTTTCAAAACCACTGAATCAACAACCGTAAGGAACACGCTGTCCGTCAGGCTAACCATGGGTGCTGCTGCAGTATACGGCTCCCATTTGTCCTGCTGTTTGCACTCCTTTACAACAGGGTGCCGGGGTCAAGGCACGCACGTGGGCAGGCCAGTATACAAAGAGAAAGATCACCCGCAGAGCCTTAACAGACTTGTAGGGTCATAGGTGCGGCTCGCTGTTAGCGGATAGCACCTATGAAGGCCAGCAGGACACGCGAATGGGTTGGACTGCTAGCGTCATCCCGTCGGGCCGCCTTTGTCTCCCTAAATGGTCACGATTTACGCATCGCACAGTGTGCGCGTTTGAGCCCGAGCCATCGTATAGGTGGCGCAGGACCGGTTCAGACTGTCATCACCGGTGTCAAGATCGTGAGCGGGAATCGATCCCCTTGTCAAAGCCGGTTGCGAATCGCAGCGCGCTCGGCGCGACAAACTCACATTGTCCCCGTGACCCCGCGCGCTCCCGCGACGCCTGAGGACGCACCGACAAGGTGCAAATCCCACAGATGAACGGTTCCGCCTGAGTCAATAGAGAGCGAGCCGGTCTCATGCAAACACAGACCTCCCTTCCCCACCGCCTGACTAAACCTGAACGCAGAGAAATAGTTGAACTCTTTGTCACGGCTCGAGGTGTCAGGAGGACATGCTCTGCGTGACTGTTGTTTCGGGCGAACCGTGTCGAGTGCTCACGCTCTAACCTTTGGGACATTTCACTCCCACGTTCGACGCATTATCAGGCTTATGATGCCCCCAACGTGAGAGGCGTCGCGGATGAGAGAGCAGAAACACTGGACGGTATATATTTATTGTTTTATGAAGTTGGGGTTTTGGGAGGCACGGTGGCCCAGTGGGTAGCGCTGTCGCCTCACAGCAAGACGGTCTCGGGTTCGAATCTCGGCTCGGGTGCTTTTCTGTGTGGAGTTTGCATGTTCTTCCCTGTGTCCGCGTGGGTTTTCGCCGGGCACTCCGGTTTCCTCCCACAGTCCAAAAACATGCTGCTGCATAGGTTAATTGGCTTGCAGGCTAAATTGCCCGCAGTGCCTGGTGATGGATTGGCGTCCCATCGTGGGTATATCCCTGAATTTGCGCCTTGTGTCTGCCGAGATAGGCTCCGGCTCACCGTGACCCTGTACAGGACTAAGCGGTTTCTGACAATGAGATGAGATGACGGTGTAACGGATGAGAGGTGATACGTTTCTTGAATTGAGCAAGGTTTTACGAACTTGTGGAAATATACGATTGGAGGAATTTTCAAAGTTGACAACTGCGAGGAAATAAGAGCATTAAGAGGAGTGTTGAGGTGAAGGGTGGTCCAGCAGCTTTCACGATCTGCTCCGAGTGAGGAGATCTGGACCTCTCAGGGCCCTCACCGAGACTCTGCCCACTGACAAATTCCCAGGTCTGGGTGCAATCGCGTTCGGTGGCGATTCTGTAAAACGATTCGCTTAACTATGGGCACGTTTTTGTCGGTATACAGATGATGAGAACACGAAAAGAGGTTTAACCCTTCCTGTCTATAATACACGTGTTAAGATGTTAATACACCAAATACACACCTTTCATAAGGCATGAAGTTTGTAATAATCACAAAGCTTCGGTTCCCGGCTCGAGTGCCTTTCTGTGTAGAGTTTGCGTGTTCTCTTCCCGTGTCCGCGTTGGTTTTCGCTGGGTACTCCGGTTTCCTCCCACCGTCGAAAGATACACTGCTGCCTGGGTTAATTGGTTCACTGAGTAAATTGCCCTCGAAAAGCGTGCTCTGCGATGTACTGACGTCACATCCTAGATATAGCCCCGCCTTGCGCCCTCTGTCTGCCGGGAGAGGCTCTGCCCCCTCGTGACCCTGTATTGCGGGTACTGATACTGAACTGAACAAATGTCTGTGGTAGAGGACGCTAACAATATGCTTTGATATTGTATGCGTCGTCCTTGAAAACGCTTTTCTTTTGGCAACAATTGTTCCAACGCTCGTTAGGCAAAGTCACAGAGAAGGTCGCCTCTGTCGCAAGCCAGTGAGTGTTTGCTCCCCATCCTCCCCTGAAGGAGCGCAGGACCACCGTCGTTCTCCCCCTGCCCGTCTTTATCTCTCAAAATTGCGAAGGAGGTGCGCGATTGACTCGACGAGCCGCTGTCAACCTGCCGATTGAAATGTCGTTGCGCACTGCGTTGAGTCGTGGGGCGGCTGACTCCTCGGGATAACACCGCGTTGCATCAATGTTGTTGATGCGTGGCCGCACGAAGATAAAGCAGAGCGCCTCGCATCGTCTGCAGAATCTCACCGCAACCGCCCGGGCACACGCCGTGCCCAGCCGCTCGCAACACCACGCTCGGCGAGATGCTGTGAGGGCCCACAGGGGCCGGAATTCAGGGGCGTGATTATTCTGAGGCCTCAGACACAATGCAATAACGAGTGACCTCAACAATACTGACATGAGCGTTGCTCAGTTTAAACAGAACAGCCGACCAGGGTTCCCTGTCCCCCTCTGCCATCTCGGGTGGCGGGTTGCCCCATGGTTAAGATCGCTAGTACCCAGCACCCACAGCCTTATCTACTCACATCAACCAGATCAGCCGCCTTGCGCAACCCCCCCCCCTCCTGCAATCGCTCAGAAGGACACCGGTACAGCTCATTCCACGGCACCGCTTTGTTGTCCGGCAAATTGCGGAGGCGGTCACGCGTTAGCGAACCAGGCAAAGGATCAGGGACCCAAGCAGCCCTAGGGGCACTGGATTCAGCAGGGTGACGGAGCGCTAGCATCCGCACCTCGCGAAAATAAAGTCCTGACCGAGGCGGTTGGATACCCGCCTCGGGCGCCTGTCTGTGTGGCGTTTGTATGTTCCTCTCCTGATTCTTCTGGGTTATCCGGTTTTCTCCCACAACCAACAAAACACTCATTAATGGATTTGCTGATGACATCATAATATAACGGATGCAGTGTCTGGCAGGTTGGCGTTGGCTGATCATATGGACTGCCTCAACCGCCCCCCGCCCCTATATCTGGATGAAAGGCGCTCCTATATAAATACAATAAATAATCATTCGTAATCATTCATTATCTTTTCCCGCTAAAGCCTGTACAGGGTCGCGGGAAAACCAGAGCCTATCCCGGCCGACAGAGGGCGCTAGGCGGAGGAATACCCAGGATATTCATGACAAGCAAAATTGAAGCACTAATTGCTAGATGTTTAAATCTGCATATAAACAAAAAATAATAGACACAAATAAGCCAATTCAT
>JAZEWT010000009.1:19398678-19426910 GCA_036362905.1 Mordacia mordax | reverse complement strand
TAAACACACCTCGTCTACTCGGTACACACACAGCACGGGGCTGGGCTGCGCACCTTTCATTCAGCGCTCGGTATCCAAGCTTTGAGTAATTGGCACGCGTTGCAAATTGTACTTATTATTATTAGCTGCAACGGGGAACCCATTACTCACGCTAAGGTGGTCCCACTCACTCACTCACTCACGTCCTCAGTCAGGTACCCAGATGCACCCAGCCTGGCACGCGGCCTCCCTAGTTGTTATCATTATTCAATAGCATTCAGTCACGTACATTAGGTTCAACATCGGTTTAGAAGCAACACTGCATGTTGCCCGCAGACCGAACTTACCAAAATATGCGTTTGCTTGAACGAGCCAGTTCCTCTGCCCGTTTTGGCATTTCGGGTATCATCAGCCGCGTCGACCTTGTTAAATAACCGTCGCTAGATTACCAGATGTTATTCGCAAGGGCACTCCGTGTAAATTGCTGCACCTCATTTAGTGCAAAAGGCAATGCCTGACATCGGTTCATTATTGGGGAACACGAGTCTGCTAATATTTACTTTGAGCTGTGTTGCTCCAAGGCAAACCACACTAAGTGTGTGTAATCGACTATTACATTCGTTTAGCATTCCAGTGCTCTGTTACAGTCACTAAATGTTACACTTGTGCAACGGTAATGAGGAACGAAGCATGACGGGCGGATGGAACTAGCTGGGGTGCAGGTGCTCGTTGCATCGTTGCATGGCTTGAGGAGGCTTTCATCCAGCAGTGGACTGACCCTGACCGATGACCTGCACGTGATGAACTGACGTGATGACTTGATGTGATGATGAACAGTGCTACAGGTACTAATATCGATGATCGACTGTCACAAATTTGGGATAATTCGTTTAACGTGCGCACACTTTGACAAACACAAACAAAAACAGAGCCGAAATGGATTGGGTGTACACACACACACACGCCGCATTGTCAGTCCACCCAGAGGGATTCACAAATGCATAAATGGACTGGGGGAAACTGCCCATGCGCCGCATACACACAAAGACACAAGATAGAGGAATGTGGGTAAAGACAAATGGTGGCTTTAGCCTGGGTGCCACCCGAGCGATACAATTGAGTTTATCAGACAGTGAAGTATGTACGTGACAATTGGTGCCACATACTAATAGTGCGGGCAGAGCTGCCTGCGCAAAGAACAATTTCATGGGGTGGAAAATCAATAATTTCCAACTCACGGGGTGTGAGGTGATCGGGTTGTTGATGAGAGGGGTTGAGGTTGATACCAGGGGAGGCACGTGAGGTGAAATCAGGTGTTGACAAACTGAGGGCTAAGAACAACCCGGCCGAAAGTGGTACAAAACAGTTGTCTGGGGGGAATATAAGGGGGTACACGGAGACACCGTGAGAGACACCAGGGGGGAGACACCGGGAGGAGACATAGAGGAGACACGGGGGCGATACTGGGAGGGAGACGCCACGAGGACGGCGAAGAAGTAACAGTGTGAGCATAACAGAGCGCGCGGTACAAGTCAATAGAAAGCTCCTGCGAGGAGGTTTCTTTGCAAATCTACGTAAGAACACACGTAGCTCAGAAGTAATGGGCAGCAAAAAACAACAACACCACCCACTGAAAGGGAACCTAAGAAGATGAAGGGCATCTCGAGATCGACGGTGAGAGCTGCAGCAGCTGCGAGAATCAGCGCAAGTCAGCAGCAGACTGAACTTGACTCAGGCGAGACGCGCTGGACAAGGAAAATCGTACAGAGTGGTAAATGCACGCGTGACACGTGACCGTGGAGGTGGCGTGCGAGAGAGCAGCGGCTGTCTCAGCGAGACTCCCAAGTGGGCAGCCATGGGGACAGTGACGGAGAGAAGAGCCGGTCGCCGTCGGAGGCACGGAGCGACGAGAGCCGTTAGGCTCAACACGTGGAGACAATGAACGAGTGGAAGCGAGAGGCTGCGGAGAAGTGTAACATCGCGAGCCATGGCAGCGGCTGCGCAGCGATTCGACAGCGCCAGTGATCGTGCTCAGCACAGACTCATTGCTCAATGTCGACGCTGCTCCGTAACCACTCTGCCGTGAGTGGATTCCACCCCAGTCATCCGACACCACCAGCGGCAGGGTGTATGGGGAGGGTGACTGCAGACGCCACCATACTGGGCCAAGACCCTGTCAGGTCATGTCAACAAACCATCAGATACACAGACGCACGACGACTGCCACAGCTCGGATTTGTCAAAAAAAAAACGTTTTTGTTGCTTATTTTCCATTCTCTGTCATTGTTGTTGACGTGCCGTTCTCTCCGCAGCTCTATGCAATGCTTTGTGACTCTTAGGTGAAAAGCGCTCGAGAAATTAATATTATTATTAGGTGTACACAGACTCCGTCACACACAGAGTCACACACGCACCAGTGGGGTCATATGGGTTATTGATAGCTGCGTGGCGACGGATAAAATATAGATATATAGATAAATGTTAAGGCTTATTGGTGGTTTATTCATGTCATCGGACAGTACGTCCACAATTTTTGCAGCAACGCGAGTTGTGAAACCTTCTCACTCGGGTTGTTAAATTAACAAACTGCTTCGTATTGTCGGTGGGCTCTCGTGCAGTGAAGCCGCACCTGTTCCCTGCACAGCCAACCCTCAATGAGCTCACCCCTTGTGATCTCACCAAACCTCTCCCACAATATTGGTCACTCCTGCCCGTGTCTGCGGGTGACTGTGACAGCCACCTTAGATCCCAATTCGAATAAAAACGTCTGCCAAGCTGGAACTGCAAATTAATAATAATCCTTGCATGTATAGAGGGCTTTTCACCCGAGGGTCACAATGCGCTGCATGTATTATGCAATAAGCTTCCTCGCCTTATTACCATCACAATCGTAAACTGTTACACTTCTTTGTACTTTATTGAAATTTTCTTGGTATTTTTTTGCCGTCCAATTTTGCGTACTACTCTTTGATTTATGATTATGGTTAGGATTTCAAGACCGGCGTCCCGTCGTCGGGTGTATTCCTGCCTTACGCCCTATGTTTCCGGGATAGGCCCCGGCTTCACCGTGACCCTATATAGGATTAAGCGGTTTCAGATAATGAGATCCTTGCAAAATTTGTTACTATGAGTTCGTTATTTTTTTAATGCGTTGTTGATTTGGTGGGTTCAAATGTTTGCTGTATCGCAGGAATCCCGCATGCAGAGCTTGCAAGCTCACTGGGTATGTTCCGCAGTAATAATGCTCATCTATCTGTCGAGTTGAACGTGCAAGACGACTGGCATTGCCTCGAGAGGGCTTGGTGGCACAGACTCGCGAGCTCCGACACAACGGTATTTATAAAATTAAAATATGTAATTAACATCTATGTTGCAAAAGTCACTAACTCTGGGCAGAAGGTTTCAAACGCTGATGTTATATAATCATAGAGTCAAACATAGGTGTGTAATTCCAGGTAGATATTGCATCGATTTTTTTGCGACAAACCATGCATTACAACTTAATGTTCAATATATATATCTTCTTTATGTGTACACTGTACAACATTTTACATACATTTGATTTTGATCATCGGTAATGCGTGCATGCATCTCAATAGACATCGAATATATAGGAGTTAAAATCCAGAAATTAATTGGCAACGTTGTCAACTCGGAAAAGCAACTCACCACTTTCATCATCCACAATAAAGGCGCAGCCTTGCAAGTGCATGCTCGCGCCACTGCTCGCAGAAGAGCCTCCACTTGGGGGAGCGCCTGTCGCCAAAGGTCACAAGGCACTGTAGAGAGCTAATAGCAGTGGCTAATTAAAAAGAGCGCAGGCTGTTCAAGAGAAACACAGAGGAGATTAGAATACAAATCAAACGTGCCTTGCAAAATCCACATCTGATCATGGATGAGACACGGATGAAGAGGCTTGGGGAAACTGCAGAGAGGGAGGGAGTCAGCCAGGCGGTCAGCTAGTGCCAACCTACCACTAAGCGCTGCTTCCTATATATTATGATGTTATCGGCTAATTGTTTAACGCGTGTTTCAGTTGTTGGAGCAAACTGGAAAACCCGGAGGAAACCCACGCGGAGCAGGGGGAGAATAAATAAACTCCACACAGAAAGACAACCGAGGCGGGGCTCTCAACTTTTTTGCAGATCAAGGCCCGCTGGAACCACTTGGGCCTGCTTTCCACGGACAACTAGGTGGCGCTCGCGATCTAATGATGGGACGCGACCCACCAGCTGATAACTGCAGAAGCTGGCAGCATGCCGCTTGGATCGGGCGGAACACGCGGTGGCTCAAGGGCGCGCAGGGCTCACCTCGGTTAATCCCGCACGTTCCAATCGCCCACACGACGATCGATGATGATCACTTGGTGGCAATTATGGTATCCGCGAAACATCGTACTCTGTTGTAGATGTTGTGGGTTGTGGCTGTCGTGGTGTACTGAAGTGGTAAATAGCTGACACGTGGCTGTGTCGGGTGGAGGAGGGTTTTCGACACGATTGCTCTTACACGACGCAGCAGTGAGTCAAGCTCGTATTTAAATTGGACGGGACCGTTCAGTTACGTAGCTCTTTGTAACGGTTGTCCAGCCGTGAGGGGGTAAGAAAGTTACACTATCTCAGGTCGCCAGGGAGGGGGGGGCGGTGGCGATTTCGTCAGCAGGAGAATAAACCCAGGCAGCGTCGCTAACGCAACCGTGCTCTCTTCTTGTTGAAACCGGGCGATGATGAATCGAAGCAGCCATTCCTCGTCGCGTCGCGGCCGCGCGTTCGGGGCTCCCAGGGACCCAGCTGTGAGTTTCCCCCAGAAAGGGCTCCCATTGTCCCCACATGCACGCAGCTGTTCCGGCGGCAATGGATGGCTCCCCTCCGCACAAAACCCTCGTCACGCAATCCATCGCTCGTGAAGGAACGCGGAGAAATTAGTTGCACTTTTGTCCTAAAGAAGGGGCGATACGGTGAGTAGCGCTGCCAGCCTCACAACAAGAAGGCCCCGGGTTCGATACCCCACTCGGGTGCTGACTTGCTCTGCAGAGTTTGCATGTTCTTCCCTTGTTGACCGGGGTTTTCGTCGGGTACTCCTGACTTCCTCCCCGCAGTCCAAAGTCACTCTGCTGTTTAGGTTAGTTGCCCTTACTAAATTAGCCCTGTAATGGACTGGCGGCCCATTCTAGGTATAGCCCTGCCTTGCACCCGATGTTTACTGGGATAGGCTCGAGCTCACCGCGACCATCTACTGGAATAAGCGGGTACTGATAATGAATTAATGCATTTCATGACCATTTATCTCGATTGTCCTTACACACATAAGACGTGATGTCGTACCGAAGAGTAAGACAAACGAGAAATGCGTGGATGTGGTCACTGTAGATATACAAATCTGGCCAGACACACACACAAACACACCTCTCATCTCATCTCATTGTCTGAAACCGCTTAGTCCTATACAGGGTCACGGTGAAGCCGGAGCCTATCCCGGCAGACACAGGGCGCACGGCAAGGATATACCGACGATGGGACGCCAGTCCATCGCCGACAAACACACCTCCAAGACCATAAGACAAGCCTACAATTTTGTCTTTCAAATGCGGGGACTGATGAAGAACAAATTAGTTTATTCTGAGTAAAATGTGTACAGGGCCCTCCTCTCTCTGGCAACGGAGAAATGGACGAGCAGAGCCCGATAACGAATGTGTTTTTATGGATTCTTCTTTTCCTGTCTCGACTGCTTTGTCGGGTGGCGCGGTGGCCCAGTGGGTAGCGCTGTCGCCTCACAGCAGGAAGGTCCCGTGCTCGAATCTCGGCTCAGGTGCCTTTCTGTGTGGAGTTTATATGTTCTCCCCGTGTCCGCGTGGGTTTTCCCCTGGGTACTCCGTTTTCCTCCCACAGTCCAAAAAACATGCTGCTACGTAGGTTAATTGGCTTGCAGACTAAATTTCCCGCAGTGCCCGGTGATGGACTGGCGTCCCATCGTGGGTATATCCCTGCCTTGCGCCCTGTGTCTGCCGGGATACGCTCCGGCTCACCGCAACCCTGTACAGGACTAAGCGATTTCTGACAATGAGATGAGACCTCTTTGTCATCATCCTTCTTTTCAAAACTTCCTTCCCGAGCCTTGTCGCGTCTATCGCTGCCTCTATCACTGCTGATATCACTGTTCTATCATTTCACTTTCCTGTGGCTAAACTGTTGCACACACACAAAAATCCCGTATTCAAGCCCAAGCATAAACGTCTCGTTTTCTACAAGAGCAGTTTCACGCACTGAATCAGCAAACTCACACAATATCCTCCAATCGACACCGAGCGCAGCGTGCGTAATCGAACAACCCGTTGATGGATTTGGAGGCCACGGGGCCAATAAAGAGATATAGTATTTGCTCAATGGAAGCCACCCTTTGGAATTTGGGCGGACATTGATCCATTTTTACTGCATTTCCGTTCCCGAACGCATTTATTGCATCCTTAGCAGCAGGCAAAGCCAAGTGACGGATAACCCCCGACTCGACGATAAACTAGTTCCCTTCATCATCGCACACTTTGCCCCGATCCCATCCCGGACAGCCGTTGTGGGACGGCACAGGTGCGGTGAAATGAGCTGTGAACAATCTCACGTGTGTGTGTGTGTGTGTGCGCGCGGAGAGGGTGCCCTGCCGCCGCTCATGCAGTCAGCAACCCCCCCCCTCCTCCACCCCCGTGTATGTTTGCGTAAATAAAATAAAAATAACGCAACGTGAGGTTTAACGGCGCAGGATTTCAGAAAGCCTCAAATGATGCCTCCGACGTGGGAGGCAAAATGTCTTAAAGAGCAGAGCAGGAACGCTGGACACGACTATCCCGGAAGAGCAGCTATGGGGAGCATTTCTCAGAATCATGGTTTGTCATTAAAAAAGCGAACATTAAGCAAGACTACAATATATTGGATTCTAAATTATAGTTACTACGTGCGTAATATCAAACACGTGTTTTGGGGAATGCTGTTGTGTTGGCAGTGGTGCGCAAGCAGAAAACACAAGATGTCAATGTGCTCATCAATATCAGTTGCCTTAAAAGGAGGTTTTAGGCAGTGACCCTTCTTTATTGCACGTAAATAGAGAGGCCAGCGGACAGAGAGGCCCATAAGAGTTCGACACTTTTTACACCATGGGGATTGATAGCAATTGCATTTGTAAAATGTTTCTTCATTTATTGATGTAGGTGCTTATGGCTGGAGGGATGGAAATTGTTCTTAAGCGCTGCTCTTTCGGGAAGAACATGCCCAACGTTCATCATCAGACTTCTGACGAAGCCTCCAACGTGGGAGGTGAAACATCGTGAAGGAGAGAGGAGGAGCACTCGACACGACCATCTCGAAAGAGCAGCCCCTAAGAGAAATTCACAGCTTCCTGATGAACCGTTTTTTAAATTAGCACAAGAATAGTTTATCCATTGTTATATATATATATATTTACTATTTCAACAAACTACACCCGGTGAGCTTGCAAGCTCCAGATGCGAGATTCTTGCGATAGAACACATGTTCAAACTGACCAACGCGACCACATCTGAAGTCACAAAGCAAATAAACAAGCCCACAGTACCAATTTATGCAAAAATATGCATATTCATTTTTATTCTCTTCATTTGATACTCAATGCCGAGGCACAGCAAAGCACTCAATAACAAACGCACAGTCCTGTCGCTCCTTGCACTACTGCCAGATGGGTCTCCACTTGAAGGACCTCTAGAGACTCTCTTCATAGTGACTTATCAACTCGATCGCGCTGGCCACACATTGCAATAGGTTGTCTTACCCACGGGTAAAAATGTATAGGAACGCACTGGGACACTGTTCCCAGACTGAAACATTTAAGAGGGAACCTATTAGGCTTTGGTGGTCGTAAATTAGAATGGTAATGGGAGCCTAGATCGTAGGAGTGTCTTTGTGTCTCTATGAGTCTCTATATTTATCTACGAGTCTCTATATTTATCTCTGAGTCTCTATGCATCTCTACAAGTCTCAACGTATCTCTATGAGTCTCTATGAAGCTCGGAAGGGGGCGCGGGGCCGGGTGCGTTCCCACAGTGATTTTATTCCAATTTCCAGCCTGGGCGTACCCACATTTTATCCCACTACAAGGGACCTGCTTACCGGCTCACTGTTCTTGCACCCATTTATACTACTGGGTGGGCAGTCGCCGCGGTTGAGAGTGGAAGGAGGTATTCGGGTGATAGTTTTAATAAACATGCGCCAAAGTTTCAAGTGTGGCACCAGGAACTTGACCCAGAGACACGTGTGATAAAACACCAGAGCAGCATCATAGGCAGCGTAAACATTCTGCTTGTTCGCAATTACGACTGCAGCAGTTCAGCAGTAATGCGAGCGATTCGTCGATCGTTGACTGAAGAGAAACGGGGTCGTTTCGCGATCACGCCGCGCGCACTTGGGGCATTCGTGTATTTGACGATTGCTTTCCAGAGCTTTTCGTTTCGGGATAGCCATGTCGAGCGACCCCCCTCTCTCCCTCGCGACGTTTCGCCTCCCATGTCGGAGGCATCTTCAGGCGTTCGTTCTGCTGAGTCCCGTGGAAACCCACGTCCGTAAATGTGCGTGAACTTTACACATTCCCGTCCACCGTCCAAAGACACGCCCTCTTTGGCTATCCCAAAGCGGATGGCCTTCCGCCAGCAGTGTCGCGAGCAGACGATTGCAGGACTGCCCCTTTCCCTCTACCCAGTGTTTATTCCCCCAGTGTGCGCGACCTCAGTGACCGGAGTGCCCGCAGAGCAGCGGGCAGGCGTGGCCGTGATGCCCGGAGAGCAGCTACCGCGTCGCTCCCGCTCCGCGAGCGTTCCCGAGGAACGCCCCGGGCCGCACTCACACTCTGTGTCCTGATACTGACGTCGCAAGGGCCTGATAACGTTTGTACACGAAGCGAAGACTCGAACAAACCAAACACAATCGACAATTCGATCGGCCGTACGCCGTGCGACCTGGTGGGCATGGGCGGCACGGTTGCTTAGTGGTGTGAAGTATTGCCGCTGCACAGCAATAATGTTCCGGGTTCGATTCCTGCCTCGGGTGTCTTTATGAGTGGAGTTTGGATGTTCTCCCCGTGTCCACGTGGGACTTGTTTGCCTTGCACTTGTTTCCTCCCACTGTGCACAGACGTGCTGCCAGGGTCAATTGTCTTGACAAAATTGCTCCCGATGACCTGAGATATTGTAACTTGATTACCCCTCCCTGCTGGACAACTGCTAAAAAAAACCCCACTTCCTCGAGCTTAAATAAAACCTGACTGACCGAGCCTTAACTCCGCAGTAAAAAAAGGTTGTTATGGTTGTAGTGATGTAGGTTTTTGTTATGGTTGCTATTTTCCCTTTCACAGCGCAGACGGCCGCACGAGTGCTTATCGAAATGGCATCACCGTCTGAACACCATCGCGTGAAACACAGCGCATCAGCGATCCAGCCGAGAGTAAACACTGTTGCCCTTTGACAACGGACGAGTAATCAATGTGGAGTCCTCGCAGATCTCACTCTCCCTTCGCGTTAAAGAGTGGCCCACAGTGGCAGACATTGGCAGAGCTTCCTCGGACGTCGTATTACGTGACCTCTGTTCCGCTCAACAAAGTGCAGCGTTTTATAAAACATCCAATAAAACAACCCATTTTTTATAATCACACTAATAATAATACTTGCAGTTATAGAGCGCTTTTCACCTAAGGGTCACTAAGCGCTGCATAGTGTTTCTATTACCGTATTTTCTCTGGCTAATAAAGCACATTTTTATTTCCTGTGTGCCTGAAAGCATAGGCTGGGAAGGCTATTAATATCCTGATATGCGCGCATGAGTGAGTCCACATTCGTATCCCATTGTTGACGCAGGGCGGCACGGTGGCCCAGTGGGTAGCGCTGTCGCCTCGGCTCCAGTGCTTTTCTGTGTGGAGTTTGCATGCTCTCCCCGTGTCCGCTTGGGTTTTCGTCGGGCACTCCGATTTTCTCCTATAGCCCCCAAAAAAACATGCTGCTGCATAGATTAATTGGCTTGCAGACTAAATTGCCCGCAATGCCCGGTGATGGACTGGCGTCCTATCGTGGGTATATCCCGGCCTTGCACCCTGTGTCTGCCGGGATAGGCTACGGGTCACCGCGACCCTGTACAGGACTAAGTAGTTTCTGACAATGAGATGATATTATTGACGCAAAGCACACATTAGGGGCGCCTCTGATATGGCGGAGTGCCTTATATTCCAGAGACTACGGTATAAACCGTAGCCTGAAATACCGAACTTGAGAACTTGAGGCTTTTCGCAAGCCCACGCAGGGACCAACATCGCATCGTGTGCCAAGCCCCAACCCGAGACCTCAGCAGTTTGATTTCCACGAATGCACTCTGATGCAAAATCCATAAAAATATAAATTATTAGTGACTTCCTCCATTTAAACATTTTTTTTTTGTGGCAGAGCAAAATTGTGCGAGAAGAGTTGTTCTTTCAGGATGGCCGCCTCGAGTGTTCCTGCCTTCTTCTGTGCGACGTTTCGCATCCGACGTTGGAGGCATCATCAGGCGTTCCACATTGTTCATCTGATTCGTGTCGCCGCCGTCTGTCCGCACTGCACGCGTGTAAACCTGTGATGTTCAATAAAGTCGTATGTGTCAAAGTGCCGGTGACTCCATTATATCGCTTACGCTCGCGTGAAGTTGCTCGGCGCACATCCTTACATTTTCTGTTCGCTCTCTCTGCTTAAAAGTGTGCTTTAAACTTTCCGAGTCAGTTGCTGCCATCGTCAATTTAAATTAACGAATTAAGTTAACCTACATAAATACATTAAATTATATATATATATATATAAGGCGACACTGTGGCCCAGTGGGTAGCGCTATCGCCTCACAGCAAAAAGCTCCCGGGTTCGAATCTCGGCTCGGGTGCTTTTCTGTGTGGAGTTTGCATGTTCTCCCCATGTCCGCACGGGTTTTCACCGGGCACTCCGGTTTCCTCCCACAGTCCAAAAAACAAGCTGCTGCATAGGTTAATTGGCTTGCAGACTAAATTACCCTGAGTGCCCGCTGATAAACTGGCGTCCCATCGTGGGTATATCCCTGCCTTGCACCCTGTGTCTGCCGGGATAGACTAAGCGGTGTCTGACAATGAGATGAGATATGTATATATCCCATCGTCTGAAACCGCTTAGTCCTACACAGGGTCACGGTGAAGCCAGAGCCTATCCCGGCAGACACAGGGCGCAAGGCGCAAGGCAAGGATATACCGACGATGGGACGCCAGTCCATCGCCGGGAAGCCTACAACACCTGGTATTCCCAGGCGGTCTCCCATCCAAGTACTAACCAGGCTCGACCCTGCTTAGCTTCCGAGATCGGACGAGATCGGGCGTATTCAGGGTGATATGGTCGTAGGCATGTATATATCCGAATATAGGATTTGACGGCTCAATGAATAATAATTGCTATCCACATTGCTCTTTCGGGATAGCGAAACGTCGTGCTTCCCAAAGCGCTTTACGTGGCTTTGGAGAGCAATCCTCAGCTTACGAATATAAATAACTCACGGTGACGCCGAGTGACCAAAACTACGGCCGTGCCGAGCGTGGACGGGACAGGAGGCAGTGAGGGGGGCCAGTGGGACGGGGAGACACCCGGGAGGGAGCAGGGAGAGCGGGGAGAGCGGAGGGAGCGAGGGGGAGAGCTGTGGGAGCGGAGGGAGCGAGGGGTAAGCGGAGAAAACGGGGAGAGCAAGGTGAAAAGAGAGTGAATGGAGAGAGTGGGGAGGTGGGGGTGAGCAAGGTGAGCGGGGAGCGCGGAGTGAGCGAGAGGTGAGCGGGGAGAGCAGAGAGAGTTGGGGTGGGGGGGGTGAGCGGGAGGTGAGCGGGGAGAGCGTGGGTAGACGGATAGTTGAGGAGATGAGTGGAGAGAGCGGGGGGGGATATACAGGGAAGCCCTTTCTCTCAAAGCTCGACTCCTTCCATCCCTGTAACTAAAGACCACAAAGCAACTTCTTGTCATCAGCTGTTGTGCGATAGATTTACCACTCCCGGACGTTGAGAGATTTGATTCACAATATTGAGACGTGTGGGTTTTTTTTTAATTTCTTGTCATTTCATTTCGCAATTCCATCACCATTGTGCTATGGGCGTTACATCACGAAACGGCTTTCAGCAGATGATGAAAACAAGAGCGCCGTTGCTGGCAATAATACAGGTGTTGAGATATGTGAACAGGTTTTCACGCAAAAATCACGATTGCAATGAACCACAAATGTCTCATCTCATCTCATTGTCTGAAACCGCTTAGTCCTATACAGGGTCACGGTGAAGCCGGAGCCTATCCCGGCAGACACAGGGCGCAAGGCAAGGATATACCGACGATGGGACGCCAGTCCATCGCCGGGCACTGCGGGGCAATTTGGCCTGCGAGCCAATCAACCTATGTAGCAGCATGCTTTTTGGACTGTGGGAGGAAACCGGAGTGCCCGGCGAAAACCCACGCGGACACGGGGAGAACATGCAAACTCCACACAGAAAGGCACCCGAGCCGAGAGATTCGAACCCGGGACCTTCTTGCTGTGAGGCGTCAGCGCTAACCACTGGGCCATCGCGCGCCCCATAACCACAAATGCTTGCGGCAAAAGATGCAAGCATGTTTGAACTATTGTTGCAAACTTGATGCCTTGTGAGAAGTGTCTATTTGGTGTTCAAACATCATAACACTTGTATTATTGCCCGGTAGGTTAAACTCCCTGCTGTGTTTCTTATCCTCTGCATACGGCCAAAAAAAACTTCCCGTGACTTTTGTCAAGCGAGCGCAGTCAGTCGTGTTGGAGAAAGGCTCACAGACGCAGATACCACAGAGCCACCTCCTGGGTCCTTTATATCGACCCGGAGTCCACGCATTAGTGGGCAGCACTTCCCCACTCAACTTGCCGCCCAGTTCATCTCACGATGGAGACAATTAGAGTGGAGTGATGACTTTATCTCATCAAGCAAACCCTACAAGTCTTCAGGACCCCGTGTTTAAAGCAGGGGTTATGAACGTTTTGCATACGGACTGGTGCTCGCGGCCCACTGATGGGTCGTGACCCACTGATGGGTCGTGACCCACTGATGGGTCGTGACCCACCGGATCTAAAGAGCACTGCCCGGTGCATTTATCGCCATTTCCTTTTACGCATTGCAAACGTTTACTATTCGTCAGAACAAATTTAAACACCAGCACGCATTGTGCAGCCGTTATTCATCATTTGGCTTTCTGTCACCTATTATAAGAGCATTGCGCTTATTCTGCAACAAACCACGAGAGGAGACAAAGAGAGAAAAGGCTTTGATGGGCACCCGTAGCACTGGTGACAGTGAATATATTTCTAGTAAACTGTCAGAGTCCCTCGATCATGTTGAGCTCATCGGTCGTTTCAATTCAAATCGACTCATTCGCCGCGCCTCACGCGGCTGACTCACATTTCCTTCGGAAGGCAGAGGCCACGCACGCCGCTCCTGCTGGGAAACTCGGAGAGGCCGGCCCACCCACTCGAAGCGGGTGGAAAAAAAAAACGGGACGCTGTACCTCGGGTCTCAGACGAGAGGGGTCCGAACAATAGGTGTTTGTGTCATCGATAGATTCCATTTTTTGGGTTAGGTCACGTAAAAAAATGTTTGTCGTAAACCCTCCACCACCCGACAACAGCCAATCAGCCAAGAATTAAGGTTGTTGGTGTTATTGGTGTCGCGTACGAGCTAGGGGCTAGATGCGCAGTCCCGCCGAGGGCCTTCAGAGGCCCGTGGGTGGCCCTGCTGACAAATCGTTGTGGAGAGGAAAGGCCGACTCATCCACATACTCTCGCGTGACTCTGGAAACTCGACAGGTTGTCGGACGAAGCGCATTTAGCGTCTGACGATGCTTCCAACGTGGGAGACGAAACGTCGCGAAGGAGAGAGCAGCAACACTCGACACGTCTATCCCGCAAGGGTCGCCGTGGAGAGCAATTGTCATACATAGATCCGTGTAAATATTTAATCGATACGTGTAGTTTATTTATACTTGGATGAACGAGAACGCATCCGCAATCTCCACGGTAACGTCTAATGAGTTATTGGCGCTTTGCCTTGAAGGGGCCGCCGTATTTTCAATGGAGTGGCCTTAATAATAAAATCGAGCAAGCCAGCAGTATTCGCTGAACAAGATTACTGTTGATGAGACCCACACCACCCTTCGTGCGCTTCACAGGTGATCAGCAACAGCACTTGCCCTGACAGCCTGAAGAGGCTATACGGGGAGACCTTTGTCTTGATAAATCCCAAGGCTTTTACAGCGCGACCGCCTATAATAAATGATAATAATAATCATTGCACTTCTAGAGTGCTTTTCACCCGAGGGTCACAATCTGTGTTAACCGCTAGATGGTGACCGACGATACGATCAGCTCTGAGCCAAGAGAACAGAGTTGTCACCTGACACTACCATGCCAATAGGAAAGCTGAAATTCAAATTTTCGTTGGATCACGCAAATATTTTGTGTCGGAAACCCTCCTCCACCCAACACAGCCAATCAGCACTTTTTTTGTCGCGTGAACAGGACGTGCCAATACTTCACTATCTCGGCAAACCGGTGCTTTGGATCGCGATCCCACAGTGTTTTCAATAAAATACGACGTTTCGCTGAAAATTGCAATCAGCATCATGAGGAACTCGCACTCCGGTTGTTGAGTCTCTTTATATTGGGAGGTCGTGATGCCGTCAATTACGTGCCCACCGGTAAGTGATGACACACTTTTTTTGCGTGGCCTAACCCCCCAAAAAAGTATTTTACGGATAACATTGGTAACGAAAGTCTTTGTAGTAAAGGAACGCTGATATAATGTGGCATGACACCCAAACCGCCGCATTATGTAACTCTAGGCAGATACTACAAACTATCACTGAAGAGCTTAATGATTTTTTTAATGACGGCTATGCAATATGAATAAGATAATAAATCCAATAACTTTGCGCTGCTTAGAGCCGTAAACGTGGGTTCCCCTAACTCTTTTCCCTCAACACTAACATTGCCACGTAACCCACTTGTAAACATATCACAAAGACAAAAGTTCCCCATGTAGCCTTACCAGAATGTGGAGTCAAGTGCTTCTAGTGAGTGGCATCTAATAAGGCGAGCACGGCGCACAAGGGGGTGGGTGGCCAGCACCGCGCTTGGCGGCATTTGACTCTCCAAGAAGCAATGTTTACATGACTCTGGATGCGAGATTCCTGTATCATCCAGCGCTCGCAAGCTCACCGGTTGTTTTCTGCTGTAATAATGAACGCTTATGTATCTATCAACTGCAGCAGATACTCTGATTTGTGGCTGAGTTGACCTAGGGGAGGCCCAGGACCGGTTCAGGACATCGCCCGTGGTGTTGGCGGGCGGATTAGTAATGCAGTGCGCGATCCCGTGCACTAACTCTCCGCATCACCCGACCCCGCATCTCAAATGCTTGCTCCCCAAGCAGACGCTGACCACTGCAGCCACACTAGGCTTATGTAATCAGCCGAATGCATTACAAACTGCGATACGATTACCACTCGGGGCAGCACGTCACGTTCGCAAGCGATGAGTAGAGAAAAAAATCAATGGAGCTGCTGCATAATTCATAGGCAAGCGTCAACGTTGCGCGGTTACATATTGCACACTTTAATCACTAAATTCGGGGAAAAAAGACCCCTCGCAGAATTATGTGAATTTCTCTCAAGAGCTGCAATTTAGGGGCAGCCGTGTCGAGCGTTGCTCCTCGTACTTGGCGCGGCGATCCCAAAAGAACAGCTCAGGAGCAATTCTCATACATCGAGTCATGAAAACCTACATCACAGAAAACAGTTTTTCTTACGAACAAAAATACGCTTTAGTTCATCGAGCTATTGACTTTCCATAGAAATACTACCCAGCAGCTGCATTAGTTTAACCAAGCAAACGCCCCAACGGATTTTGACCTTCTGACTCTCATATGAACGAGTAAACCTCGCCAAATACACGCCGCTGGGTTCCCAGATGTCATCGGCCAGAGCACTGCATCTATATAACCGTTGATTTGCCCACACAGACCGCGCCACCGCTCCCCGTATCCTCATCGATTTGCATGGGAACGGAGGCTGGTTGGTGAGCCGCGTCAAACCTGACTAAGATTTACGAGCAACGCGCCTGGGCTCCCTGCACCAGCAGAATGTAAAAAAAAACCCAACAGCGTCATCAGAGGCGGCGGTGGCGGTGGGACAGGCTGTGGCGCTGCCCACCCACTCGCTCACCCACACGGGGCCCTCCTGTGTCAGCGGCGAATCAATCTCCATCGCGGCCGTGTCGGGGGAGGCAGCAGATCTCGTACCAGGGGGAAATTCCACGGTCACACGCCCGCTGGAATAATTCCCGCGATAGTTTTCGTATAACTCTGGTCAGGCATTTTGAGTCATTTTCTTAAAAAAAAACATTTTGGCCCGATGCTGATTAATACAAATAAGCACTTTCAAGGAAATGCCGTTTGAACCGCAAGTCTATATTTGTTAAACGTATTGGTTACTCTGAAATGTGTTTACTGTTTTTTACTTACTGTTTTCAGGAAAATATATAATTTACCTGGATGATCCCTGAAGAGGGAACTTACCGTTTGCGATGGTGTCCAGGGTGGGAAGTGATGATCAGATGGCAAGCGGTGGAATGGTGTCACGACGGGTAGCACGTTGCGCTAAAGGCCTCGGTTCGATTCCGGGTATCCAAATGTTCTTCCCCAGCTTCACAAAGCAGCACTCACCACTGGTGCAGTGTGGTGAAACCCAGTATGGTGCAGTGTGGTAACACCACAGTGTGGTGGTAAAAACCACAGCCAGGCAGGATTGGGAAGGCCTTCGTCCGACAGTGGATGAACACAGTGCAGTAATAAATACAAATTGTTATGATTGGCTCGCAGACTAAAATTTGTCCCGCAATGCCCGGCAATGGACTGGCGTCCCGTCGTCGGGTGTATTCCTGCCTTACGCCCTGTGTTTCCGGGATAGGCTCCGGCTCACCGTGACCCTATATAGGATTAAGCGGTTTCAGATAATGAGATGAGATGATTACAGTATTACATTATTGCTATTAACAATTGCACAGCTCTTTCTGTATGCATGCAGGGGATTGGCGTTGGAGGGTAGGGGCGGCCGGGATTGTATTTGGCGGCGTGAGGGTTAACAATGCGTGAGCGAGACGGGGATGAGACCCAGCCGCTGCCGCGGAGAGCGAGGGGTCACGCTGACAACGCTCGCCGTGAGCTCACCAAGTAGCAATAATAATTATTATTATTGCGCTTTTCACCCGAGGGTCACAAAGCGCTGCACGGAGGTGTGGCGTTATTGATGCAGATGCGAGTAACGGGGTTGGCCCGAAAGCGCATCGCCTCGTCCATGGCTCCTCGCCACTCGCCCTGGCTTTTTGCCCTGCAGCCGTCATGGTGCCGGGTTCCACGCAAGAGGCAGCGGCGCAGACGCGCGAACAGGGGCGCAAAACGCAAACCAGGTCGGCTCCACTCCGCTCGCCGTTGTTGACTTTAAAGGCGACGAGAACAAGGGCCGACACGGTGGCCTAGTGGGTAGCGCTGTCGCCTCACAGCAAGAAGGTCCCGGGTTCGAATCTCGGCTCGGGTGCCTTTCTGTGTGGAGTTTGCATGTTCTCCCCGTGTCCGCGTGGGTTTTCACCGGACACTCCGCTTTCCTCCCACAGTCCAAAAAACGTGCTGATGCATAGGTTAATTGGCTTGCAGACTAAAGTGCCCTCAGTGCCCGGTGATGGGCTGGCGTTCCATCGTGAGTGTATCCTTGCCTTGCGCCCTGTGTCTGCCGGGATAGACTCCAGCTCACCACGACCCTGTAAAGGACTAAGCGGTTTCTGATAATGAGATGAGGAGAGAAGAAGACTGCTGCCGCGGGCGACGATTCGCTCTCGAAATATCGCCACCAAGGTCGCCCGCAGCAGCAACGCAGACAAGACACGGTTGGCGTCACGGTGGCGCGGTGAGTAGCTCCGTCGCTTCACAGAAAGAAAGCATTGGGTTCTATCCCATCCCCTGGTGTCTCTCTGTTTGCACGTTTGCCTCGTGTGCACGAGGGTTTTCACCAGATGCACTAGTTTCCTCTCACGTAACTGCTGCCTAGGTTTATTGGCTTGCTTACTAAATTTCCTTCGGTGCCCTGTGATGAACTGGCTTCCCATCATGGGCATAGCCCTGCCTTGTGACCTGTGTCCACTTGGATAGGCTCTGGCTCACGGCGATCATCTGCATGATTACGCAGATGCGGATAATGAATGAATGAACCCAATTACGGTGATGAAACACATCGCCCCAAATCGTCGAGCAGATCGATGCTGGAGAGCACAGTCTGTCCTCTACTACGAGCAACGGCTTACGCAACTCCTCCCAACTGGTTACAGAGACGTCCACACATACAGACCACTCAGTCGCATGCAACCGGGTCTCCGTTGCATGCAACCTGCCCGCAGTTGCAAACCAAAATGGGCTCCACCCAATCCCTGGCCTCCCGTCCGCCCCCACCGCGCCGGCTGGGGATAATCCGTCAGCGGGTCTGTCACGGAGAGAGATGGAGAGGGTTGACGAGCCAATCGGCCCTAAACTCAAGGACGCCCCCCCCCACGCCTCGTTTTTCCTTCGTTCGTCTTTGTCCTCTCCCCGTTGCATTTTCAGTTGTTGCTGAAATATAGGACGCAGTGTCTGGCAAATGTTGGCGCCGGCTAACTGGCATTCGTTCGCAGACAGACCGATTTAGATGGCGAGAAAAAAAACTTCAGAGCGATGAGGAGGGAGTAGGCAGCCACACGATCAGTCGGCGCCAATATTTGCAGGCACTGCGTCCGATACACGTTGTTGGACGCTTCATTAGTTGGAGTTTATTTTGCTGTGGTTGTTGCAGAAGGAAGCTACAGAATCTCCACGCAGCAGCAGAAAGGCACTCGAGGTGGGAAACGGACTTCCTCTGTCAGCACCTTTTCACTGTGAGACGCGATGTAACCACTGCACATTGCTCTGCCGATGGTGATGTGATTTGCTTAAAGGATCTCATCTCATCTCATTATCTGAAACCGCTTAATCCTATATAGGGTCACGGTGAGCCGGAGCCTATCCCGGAAACACAGGGCGTAAGGCAGGAATACATCCGACGACGGGACGCCAGTCCATCGCCATGCTTAAAGGATGCTTAACATTTTCTAAGCCCTCGGGACTCACTCCCACGAGGGACGTGTGGTAGGGGTGCGCAACGGGCGCACAGAACTCGCAGGTAAATCCCGCGGTGCAGCTGCACCTGTCAATCACCACGCCCAGGCTGTGAGCCAGGCTATCACCTGGCGCCACGTCCATCTCACGTGGCGCGCGTTTCAAGTCACGGCTTCCGATTAAATCCGCTGCAGGTACACAACATCTACGATTGTTGAGATGGCAACGTTTTGTTTCGTCGGGCTGCCAAAAAAAGCAAAAACAAAGTACGATCTCTTTACTTATTTTTGTAACGGGATTACAGCGGCCGTGGTGAGAAAATAAACCGGCACCGCCGGCTAATCGCGGGTGCGAGATGTAATATTGACAAGCGGTGCAGAGCGAGCCCTGGTAGGCATGCGCCCTGTGAAGACAAAAGTCAATGTTATGCCATCAAAGTGCCGACACACTTAAACACGCAAGTGATGACGTGGTTTCACAACGCGTCTGTTTCCGACTGTAAACAACGCTATCCCGCTTTCCCACCGGTGATCATTTACTCTAACAACGTGAGTCGTACTCGGAGAGCGCTCAGCTGCGGACGGACTGTAGAATCTTCGTCGAATCTGAGTCTGTGGACTTCAGGAAAAGTCATTCCTTCCGTGAATCCCAGCACAGCAGTGGACATTACCGACATTGTAGTTGAATTAACTATAAATAATGGAGTAAGTGGTTTCTTACAAATTTATGTATATACGCACTGACAATACCGGGTTCGAATCCTTCATTCATAGATGTTAATTACAACAGAAAATAACAGTAAGCTTGAAATCTCTAAATGAGGGATTCCTGTGATACAACATGAGAACGAATATTATCTGCACAAAGCCAAGGATTTTGTGTCTTATTTCAGCCTCACTTTCCACGTATTGACGACTCTTCTAAAACTTCAGACTGACAGAAATATTTCCAAAAGGATAAGGCGAAGAAACCCAGGTCAAGGCAGTCATGTCAGAAAAAATGATATCAATAAGAGACGTCACAAGAACGTGCTACACTCAGCCAATGAACGAACCCAGCCATCTCTCTACAAAGACAAAGATCCCCCGTATAGTCTTAACAGATGTAGGGTTAAGTGCTGTTAACCAGCACCTAAGAAGGTCGCTAAGGCACACAAGGAGGCGAGTGACCAGCACTACGCCCAGCCACCTTTCTCTTTAGTGGCAATGTTTACACGCCGTACTTGCTATTCATTTGAGGCTGAGTCAACCTAGGGTAGGCCCAGAACTAATTCAGAAAATCGCAACCGGTGTTTGCCGTTAGTGGGTTTCGAACTCGCGTCGCCAGGTTTGCAGCCCAACGCGTTTAGCCGCTGAGCCACTGCTCCCCGAAATCTCTGAACACACGCTTGCACGCTGAGTCATTTGCCACCGTTGTGTCTCCGTGAGCGCCAGGCTCTCTCGTGACGCGATGATCCCTGTCGGCGTCATCGTCCCGACACGGCGATGTCACGTCCGTGGGCTCGCGCCTCCGGGATTAGCGGTGGGAGTCATCCTCGCGCGCGAGGATGGCTTTATTCTATCGGTCGTCGTGGTTGGAATAAAAAAACCTTTGTTGATGAACATTTTCGAAGCCGATTTCAATAACAGTCTTATCACCCTGCTTGCAGCACTTGTTATTGGCACAACGTGTTAAGGGTTCTGAAATCCCATGATCTCCTCTGGGCCCTATCTCTTTCTCTCGTGGCAATGGGAAGGCTCGGTTACACTTCAGTGATTTGCTTGTGATCCGTGTCGTCCCCCATCACGCAATCTCACCCGACACGGTTCCCCCTCTTTGTCTTCGTCTCCCTTTCTGGCCTCTCCCTTCTCTACCTTCCACCACCTGTTGCCTCGTCTCAACCACCCACATCGCAGCTCGGGAACGCACTGCAAGTTTTAAAGGTGCCCCGGATCATTACGAGTATCCTGTTGTGCCATGCGTGTTCGTTTCTGTATCGTTTAAAACAGAATGTAATTAAATATGTTCAAGTCTTTCTCTCTCTCTCTTTCGCTCTCTTCCATGCCCTTTGGCAAATGCACTTAGCCCCCCCTTCCCCCTACTCCCCCCCCTACCCGGCACGCTGCTTCCCATTAGCCGGAACACGTGTCCGTTAATTTGTGACCCGAGCTGGCACGGCGTCCTCTCGTGCCGCGGCGACACGTGCTCGGAAAGGGAGGCTGGCAAACACAACACAAAACAAACAAGACAGGCACCTGGTGTACTCAGCCCTCCACAGGGCATGGAACGGGACTAGGAGTGGGGGGGGGCGTGGTGGAAATAATGACTGATGTCATTCTACTCTGAAAGAAAGCTGCTCTTTCGGGAAAGCCGTGTTCAGTGTTCCTCCTCTATCCTCCGTGATGTTTCGCATCTCATGCTCGGGGCGTTTTTGGCTTTTAACCAGCTCCAACGTGGGAGGCGAAAACCGACATCAATAACAAGTTTAATATTGTTAATTATTTATTATTATTACGCCCACGCGTATATCTACTGCCGGCCGTAATCTCTCCGCGAGTGCTCGGCCACAGAGTGGAGGAGCTACCCTGCGTCTCAAGGTCAGCGCTCTCGCACAGCAGGCGGAGCAATGCTCCCACAATCCGGCTTGCGGCTCGCAATGCGGCCAGGGAAGAAGAGGCACCGGCGGCTCTCGGGAAACGAGCAGCTTGCTCCGAGCAGCGTGCTCCGAGCAACGTCAAACACGGTCTCCGCGCAAGCAGTGATTTGGGGGGGGGGGCACGTTTTCCAGCGTTTTAAACGCAAAGAAAAAAATAACCGGCTTGATTTAATTAGTGGAAGGACATTTGGCACGATGAAATTTCAAACTCGAGATCGCCTGTTCAGTTCAATCTCCCGGCGCGGCAACTCCAAAAAATGGTGCAGGTTTGTCAAATCTTTGTAGCAGTGTTAATGGGTTGAGCACATTTTGGCTTAATCGCTGATCGTCTGTTGTGGGGTGAAGTGTGAGAACTTCAGGGAAGATTGACCAGCATGCTGCATGTTGTTGTTCACGGTTAAAACGGCCGATATCGCAGCCGAAATTGCAGTTACGGACGCATGCCCTTCTTGATGCAAATCGCCGTCGGTTGCAGATGGATAGATAGATGCTGATTATTTCTGCAAAAAAGAACCCAGTTAGCTTGTCAGCTCTAGATCCTAGCAGGAGCTCTAGACTAAAATCCTGTTCACCAAGGGAGATCCTATCAGGAGTGCTAGACTGCAGGCCACATAGCTCTACGCTTCACTGGAACAGGCAAAATAATGTTACGACCCATGGGAAGGCAGCATGGAAGATTGGGCTAAAATACACTCTGGAAGGACTCTCGAGAGATTCCACTAGTGGGAGGCTCTTCCACCTGCAGTGACGTGGGCATGCAAATGCAAGGATGCACCTTTGCCACTTTACCTTCATTGAAGAGGCGCATTGCTAATGCAGACCTGCAGGTTACGCGCAGCAGCCATAGATCGACTGTAAGGAAAAAAAGGAGTGGTTTTGCAATAGCTGTGAACCTTGCCTTATTTACACAATCGCGGTTGCGCTAGAATCCCGCACAGAGGGCAGGCTTCTCTCGTTATATTGCCAACGCTAACCAGCTTTGATGATACACATGAGACGGCAGAGAGCTGGTAAATTTAAACGAACACGCGACGGCGGTTTAAGCATTGCTTGCAGCGGGAACTCGAGGTCCAGCGCACCGACCACGGCCTCGAGGAGTGACGAATACCTGCACTAGTCGATTCTTCCGATCATCAGGAGTGGAATGGGGTGGGAACGCGTGGGAATGCCCAGAGGGAATGTAGGGGCTCTTAAATGTTAACGGTTATTGTATGACGCGAAACTTATAGAAAGTAATTGGCACAACTCTTTATTAAAGGATTCTGAATTTTTTACTTGAAATCTTTAAACATGCGAAATTCTTTAACACTTGAATCGCGCTAGCACGCATATCCGGTGGAAAAATATAGCAAATTGAAACAAACCTGTCATCTGGGTGCTACCCCTGCAACTCCGATCCTCTCCTGCAGGGCCCCGCTCACCCATATGAGCGGGCGGCACGGTGGCCCAGTGGGTATCGCTGTCGCCTCACAGCAAGAAGGTCCTGGGTTCGAATCTCTGGCTCGGGTGCCTTTCTGTGTGGAGTTTGCATGTTCTCCCCGTGTCTGCGTGGGTTTTCGCCGGGAACTCTGGTTTCCTCCCACAGTCCAGAAACATGATGCCGCATAGGTTAATTGGCTTGCAGGCTAAATTGCCCTCAGTGCCCGGTGATGGTCTGACATCCCATCGTGTGTATATCCCTGCCTTGCTCCTTGTGTCTGCCGGGATAGGCTCTGGCTCACCGCGACCTTCTACAGGACTGAGCGGTTTCTGACAATGCGATGCGGCGAAAGCGTATAAAAATGCAGGAAATGCATTCTCATAAACTGAACTTTTTTTTCTGGGCGATTTTCATTTCGCTGGACACGCGGGGGAGACGAGGACCCGGGCGTGTTCTGATAAATGTTTTCTTTTTTTCCCAACGCAACCCGTGCCCTCTGCGGTTAATAACGCGTACCACTGGGCGGAATTAAATAACTTTCATCCCTTGGAGAGACCCGGTGCCCACCACAAGAATGTAGAATTTCCTCCATGTGCTTTGGGCTGCTACTGGAACACAGCCGCATGCTGCCACAAGACCTTTTATTGTCTCCCGAGTGTCCAGCGTAATGAAAATCGCAACGCTCCCAGCCGCTTTGAATCGCTCACATAAAGCCGTGTTGTGACAATGTCTTGAAGTAAAACGGAACAGGACATTCCTCGGTAACAAAAGCTGGGCCATTTGTAAAGATCGTGACTCCGCAGGCCGTCGTTATTCAGTAGCTACAGTGGCCGTGATTGCTCCAGCGAGTACGTGGGCGATGACTACGGTATCACGTGAAAATATACCCGACTGACAAAGGCCGCGCATATCTCACCATCTCCCACGCAGCACTACGCCCTGCATTCCTGATGTCAAGCTTCAGTCAGGAAAATTTATCAGTTCCCCACTCGGTTTGTTTCTTAAATGCTTTCGAAATGTAGGACGGTACGCAAGACAAAGTCGCGTATCCGCCCCCTCCCGTCACGTGTCCTGCGTCACACACACACCCGGAGCGATAAACCGAGGCTGCGGAGGGATGGTGTGCGTGACGATGAGGCCAGATGTGTGAGCAGGCAGGGTGGTGATACTGGAGCAACCTCCGCGCCTCCTCACAGCAAGAAGGTCCTGCCCAAGCCCGATAGAATCCCACCTCGGGCACCTTTCCGTGTGGAGTTCGTGTGTTCTCCTCCTGTTCTTCGTGAGCTTCCTCTGGGTTCTGCGATTTCTTCTGATAACTAAAAAAATATAGCATAAATTGCCTGTGTGGCTGGCTCGGCTCTCCCCTCCGCGTCTTCTGAATTCAAATAATTATAAATAATCATCCGGCGATGGACCGGCGTCCCGTCGTCGGGTGTATTCCTGCCTTACGCCCTGTGTTTCCGGGATAGGCTCCGGCTCACCGTGACCCTATATAGGATTAAGCGGTTTCAGATAATGAGATAATTAATCATGATAATTGCACTTCTAGAGCGCTTATCATATGCTTCTGCAGCTGGCCATCGCAAGTTGCCACTGCTTCTGTCATTTTCACAGTAATATCAATCATTGATCCTCATGGGCACATGGTGGATCAGTTTGTAGTGATGCCGCCTCACAGCAATACGGTCCCAGGTTCGATGCCCAGCTCAGGTACATTTCTGCGTGGAGTTTACACGTTCTCCCTGTGTACGTGTGGGTTTTCAGCAGGTACTCCTGTTTCCTCCAACAGTGCAAAGACAGGCTGCCGAGATTAATTGGCTTCAGTAAATTGCTCCCGGGACCCTACGATGTAGGGTACAGGGAGCCCTGCCATGCACCCTGTGTCTACCAAACAGAAGCGAAAACAAGCCGATACAGTCTGGCACGGCTTATCAGTCCCACCGGCCCATTAACCCTGTAGCCAGCATAGGCTCTGGTTCAGCCCCACCCTATACAGGCTAAAACGCGCACTGACAATGATTGATATTGTTCCTCATACTTTTATAACGGGGGTGGCACGGTGTCTCAGTGGGTAGCGCTGTCGCCCCACAGCAAGAAGATCCCGGGTTCGAATCTCAACTCGAGTGCCTTTCTGTATGGCGTTTGCATGTTCTCTCCCCGTGTCCGCGTGGGTTTTCGCCGGGCACTGCGTTTTCCTCCCACAGCCCAAAAAACATGCTGCTGCATAGGTCAATTGGCTTGCAGACTAAATTGCCCTCAGTGCCCCGTGATGGACTGGCGTCCCATCGAGGGTATATCCCTGCCCTGCGCCCTGTGTCTGCCGGGATAGGCTCTGGCTCGCCGCAACCCTGTACAGGATTAAGCGGTTCTGACAGTGAGATGAGACGAGACTTTAATCATGTGATTAAATCAGCTGACGGGTCACGCGAGCGACGTGACATTAACTAAACCCGCTGTACCGCCGCGCGCCACATTCCGCTTGAAATCAAAACTTCACACTCCCGTTACCGCTCCTCGTTAATCTCCAGGAAGCTCGGAAGTGTGACGACACTCTTCACTCAGCCCGTGATAAACAAACGCCTCCGCACACCGCCTGCTTGACCGAGCATCGGTGCCAATTCTCAAACAAGCTCCCAGCGTCTCCGCGCAGCAGAAGCCGTCGATGATCTGAGAGAATGCTGCCCGTCAGCAGGAGGCCAGTACCGTTCCTGAGTAGTGCATGTAAGATGAGAACAGCGAAATTCATGAGCCCCCGACACGATCTGATATATTCACCTCCTAATAGTCCTGTATAGTTAGTCCTGGAGTTTTTAATATTTTTCCTCTTTTTATAATTTCTAAATGTACTGTATTTGAAAAATTCCTCACGGTTCATGCATCTCTCCTAAGGTACCCTGTGGGGGGGGTGGGGGAGTGGGGGGCATGAGTTGCAAAGCAGCCTTTGACGGAATGTTTCCCAGCCGTGTCAGCAAATAAACTGAACTGAATCATCAACCATAACCTTCCACAAACCACGGGGACACCTCACGATCCTGAGAAAACACAGTCGCCATGGATAAGGGCGTCTGCTGATAAGTAATTTAATAATAATAATAATAATAAATCCAGCCCGGAGTGTCGATGGACTCGTCAACCCGCGTCTCCCGTGGTGCCACGCGCGCCGCGCTGCCTTGCGACGCGGGCACCATCCGCTCGCCCACTGTGGCTCGACGACCAGGGAGCGTCACAACATCGCTGCGGTGATCCACCAACCCTCCTCCGCTGCCCCCACGCTGTTGCCTTCCCATAAAACCGGTTTGGCAAACGCAAGAGCTCAGAAAAATCCGCAAACCGGTTAGGGGGCAAATCCGCAAGAGAGAAAAAGAGACGCGGATAGCGAGACACCGGCTGTCAATGCGCACAGGTGTACGTGTGTCGACAAGCGGTGATCGGAGACCAGCCGTGGCGTGTGTCACGCGTTGGCACCAGTCGACCAAAAGATCCCAACCCATCCTTCGCCTCTGAGCTCGACGGATTCTCCGGCCGATACCGACGCCAATAATCGCGTCGCTCTCGGCCAGCGTGCGCAATCAATCCATGCGGGTCGCTAACGATTACGAGAGAAGGCAGCTGCGCGCGTCGGCGCACCGCAAAGACGGGTCCGAGGCGGACACCTGCCGCGGGATCGCAGTCGGGTTGAAGCGGTGGGGAGGACGCGTGCGAACACGCACAGCGAGTTCGGAGAGCGCTCCGGGGCAGCTGCTGTCTCTCTCTCTCTCGCTCTCTCTCTCTCTGCGCGACGCCGCACGCCGAGCCGCACTGCTTGTGGGCACCGACAGGAATGAGTTCAACGCCTAATTTTAATAAAATAACCGCAGTGCGAAATGACAGCGCACTTCTTTGACGGACACATTTTTGGTAGATCTTAATGTGTTCTCGCAATAAAATGCGATCATAACCCCCGCGGTCCGACCAGCGTTGGAAAAACAACACGCGTTCGTGAGATGGAAATACGCGCGCACGGATGGGCGCTCCGCCTGCATCATTTCCCCTTTGCCCTGAAGAGAACTGAATTTTCCACTGGGCCACTCCACGATTTCCGACCGTAGGTTTCACGTAAGTTCAACGCGTGGGTGACTGTTAGGTGATCATGAAGCATGTGTTCATCTGGTCAGAGTATGTCAATCAACGAGGACATTTATTATTCGGAGATCATTTGGCCACCTTTCTTGATGAGGGATACATTCTCATATGCTACGGTATCAGATTAACTGAGATCGAACTTTCATCCACACTGCGATGGAGGTAATATTGCGTTAAGTTTGAAATTTTTCAAAAATTTAATTGGCATAACTCTCTATTAAAGAATTCTGAATTTTTTACTTGATATGTTTAAACGTGCGAAATTCTTTAACACTTGAATCGCGCCAGCGCGCATATCCGGTGCAAATACAAAACAAAAATTAAGCAAATTAAAACAAGCCTGTCATCTGGGTGCTATCCCTGCAGCTCCAATCCTCTCCTGCAGGGCCGCATTAGCCCCGCTCACCTATACGAGCGGGCGGCACGGTGGCCGAGTGGGTGGCGCTGCCTTTCTGTATGGAGTTTGCATGTTCTCTCCCCGTGTCCGCGTGGGTTTTCGCCGGGTACTCCGCTTTCCTCCCACAGTCCAAAAACATGTTGCTGCATAGGTTAATTGGCTTGCCGACTAAATTGCCCAGTGCCCGGTGATGGACTGGCGTCCCATCGTGGCTATATCCCTACCTTGCGCCCTGTGTCTGCCAGTATAGGCTCCGGCTCACCGCGACCCTGTACAGGACTAAGCGGTTTCTGACAATGAGATGAGATGAGACTTCGAGAGCCGCCCTTGTGCGGATGTGAAGAGTGGAGATGCGTTCATGATGATGATGATGAGTCAACCTGATTGTTTCATTCACTGAATGAGTATCTTTCATTAGGAGCTGTCGTCCCACTCACCCCTACCATCCGCACCACCCCCGC
>JAZEWT010000009.1:19380540-19398658 GCA_036362905.1 Mordacia mordax | reverse complement strand
TCCCCCCCCCCACCCCGCCACCACCAGTCCCATCACTCCAGGAACATTTAGTAAAGTAAAGGAACTCTGTGCGGGAGGGAATCCATTCGCCCGCACCAACGCTCATCAGCCACGACCGTATAATTGAGTGCCACTCAGCCCAGAGTGCAACAAAGCCCTGTACTTCAGAGACGATCACGGTGGGTGGTCGAACGATGATGCTGTGTTTTTACTCTGTTCGTTGATTCGCCAGTGAAGTTCAGCGTTTGTCAGATTTGATGAGCACACGTGGCCGGCTCTGTCAGTGATTGCAGAATTGTACGGTTCGTTGTGAAGTAGCTGCTCGCAGTGTTGATTGTTCGATAGATCCACACGCAGGGCGGCACGGTGGCGGAGTGAGAAGCGCTGCCGCTTCGCAGCGAGAATCACCCGGGTTCGATTCCCGGCTCAGGTGCCGCTTTTCTGTGTGAAGTTTGCGTGTTCTGCCCGAGACCGTATGGGTTTTAGCCAAGTACTCTGGGTTCCTCCCGCATTCGAAAGGCCTGCTGCTGCCAAGGTTAACTGGTCTGCTAAGTTGACCCTGGTGCTGTGCGATTGACTGGCATCCAGTCATGCGCAGAGCCCTACCTTGCCCCCTTTGTCTGCCAGGATAGGCTCCGGCCCACCGTGACCCTCTACGCCATTAAGCGGGGGACTAATAGTGATGACGCCTTCACAAGAGAGCTGGCGGCTCCGTAGCATTCCACGGCCGTTACACCCGCTATCGTCCACAACCTCCCTGCCACCGAGAGGTGGACGAAAGGAGTCGATCATCCGGCAGAGCGGGCCGACAACACCCTGTCGTCTGAACGCGTCCGTGGCGTTGCTCCCACGTTGCGGGAATGCACTCCTCTCGTGGGTGCGAATCCTCGAACAAGAGGGCGATAGTGCGGGGCTGTTCCGTGCAGGCACCTGGCATGCGCAGTATGTTGTGGTTCGGTGCCTAGATTGAATTTGCAGCAGTTGACAGCGCGGTGTGGAACTTCGCGCTTGCGTGGGCGAGTGCACTTGTTACCGCCGAGAGCTCCACTCGGTCAAGGCCAAAGTTTCGGTAAACTTGAGTGGAGAAGAAAGTTCTCATCTCATCTCATTGTCTGAAACCGCTTAGTCCTACACAGGGTCACGGTGAGCCGGAGCCTATCCCGGAAACACAGGGCGTAAGGCAGGAATACACCCGACGACGGGACGCCAGTCCATCGCCGGGAGAAGAAAGTTACTTTTCCAAATAAAGCAAGCGCGACGACGCTTCGTTGCGTAAATCATGCCCGGCGTGCTTCGACAGCCTCCGTTGTTTGCGGTCGTGAATACCTCTCGTAATGAAAACGAGCAGCGTCTAACATTCACCTACGTTTGCTTTAAAAAAAAAACTAGAAAGCTGAGCATAAGCACGCAGAGTAGAGGAACACTTCTGGAGTAAGCAAGACGCGCTCGATACCATTGGTGGGGGAAAGTAAGGGGCAGATTCTTATATAAGCACAATACTTCGGATTTAAGCACCACAGAGAGGCCTTGTTCCCAATGACTGCTCATATTCGGATTCTGCTGCATCAAGTCTGTGAGCTCTCTGTTGGTAATAATGATGAGTGGCGATCAGTCAAATCGATGATGATGATGTCGGGGAAGATTTGTCCCACGTTTGAAAATTCCATGCTGGCCGAATATGGTGAACGGGGTGGAAATACCAACGATTTACCCCACCACCACGTGCGACCTGCCCTTCGATTAACTGCGATGAACCGATTTATAATACTCAGCCTTAACACCGGCCTTATAATGAACACGCGGCAAGCTGGCGAGTGGCTCTGCTGCCATAAGCGCAAGATACGTCTGGGTTCAATTCTTGGCTCGGGTGCCATGTTTCTGTGTGGAGTTTGCGTGTTCTCCTCGTATCCGTGTGCGTTTTCACACACGGTACTCCGGTTTCCTCCAACAGGCCTGAGACATCTTCCCCATGTTATTTCGCTTGATTAAATTGCCCCCTAGTGCCCAGCGATAGACTGATATTGCAACCTGGATAAACCTCTGCCTTGGGCCCTGTGTCTGCCAGGAGAGGTTCCAGCCCCGCACAACTGTGTACAGGATGAAACAGGGACTGCAAATGAATGAATGAATGAAGAAGTGATATTACAATGCATCCAACAGCGATGTGAGCCAAGACGCGGCGCGGCACGAGGGCGGCTCAGGCCCGCGCACGCCGGCTCGGCGTGGTCGACGCGCGAGAAGGGGCCGCGTGCTACCGCTGCGCCACTCGAGGCGCTGCCAGATCCTGCGGAGCGCCGACGGGGTCGCACGTCCCCCCTCCCCTCCCCTCCTCACCGGAGTCCTCTAGTAACACGGGGGGCTCACCCCCCCCCCCCACCCGTGTCGTTCAAACCCTGCTGAAGGCACAGCAAGCGTCCCCCTTTAAAGAATGATAATTACGATTATTAAAGCGCTCAATTTGTACCACGGCCTGTGGCAGGTGATCTGAGAGCTGCTTCTGAGATCCCTTCAAAGTGATTCCTCCAGAATAAGGGGCGCAATACTTTCCCGGCCATGCTGACAAAGACAGGAATGTGTTATTAATAATAATTTAATGTCAAAGTTAAATAATACATTCTGATACTGCAGTCAGGGATGAAAGCAATATTCCTTTTCACCTGTACCGCTCCACATACTTTGGCATTTCCTTCTCGACGTTTCGCCTCCAACGTGGGAGGTGAAAACGCCGCGATGGGGACAGCAGGAACACTCGACACGGCCGTCCCGAAACATCGGCGGTGGAGAGACGCCAGGGTACACGGCTGCCAAGTCTTACAACCACGGGGAGAAGATGTAGTGGCAGGCTTCAATAACACTGCAAGCTGGTGTGGTGGAGCTATCGGCGTTGCAGCCGTTTAATGTCGCCTCGACATTTGCGGTGGTGAGCGCGTGTTTGCAACAGTTCTGCGCAGAGTGGGACAGGTAATCGTCGCTCACCCAATTGAGGGATTTACAGTCTTATTATTTTACGAATGTATGAATGTCACGAATTACCGCGTGGCTCTGCGCGCCCCACCAAGTCGAACGGCGGTGGCAATTACGCGTGCCCTCGTGTGGGGCGTGCGGCGGGAAGGCGCGGGGGGGGGGGCACTGGTACCGCCCGGCACGGAGGCTCCCTCGCCCCGTGATTCTCGTCCCACCCCATCTCTCCGACCCAACCTCAGTGCGCGGGCGTCGCTTCACAAACCGCCGGTTGAGTTGTTCGAACACCAGGGACTTGCAGTCGCAACATCCGCGACTCGCAGAGAGAAGGTCCTGCTGGTAGCGATTTGATTTCCACAACGGGCGCCTTTCTGTGCGGAGTTTGTATGTTCTCACGCTATTCTGCACGGATTTCCGCCAGTTATCAAGTTCCCTCCCGTGTGTTTGGTATCTCCCGTTCTCGAACCTCTCTGTGGTTTCCTCCGAGCCGTTTTCCCTTTGAACAAACACCGTCGACATTGATCCAACACCGTGCGCATTATAAATCTCTCTCATCTCATCTCATTATCTGAAACCGCTTAATCCTATATAGGGTCACGGTGAAGCCGGAGCCTATCCCGGAAACATAGGGCGTAAGGCAGGAATACACCCGACGACGGGACGCCGGTCCATCGCCGGGCATTATAAATCGTATCAGAAAATTATAAATTTGTTACGAGACACACATTGCTCTCTGTGTCAAGACGACTGGGAAAATGCTGCCCCTTGCTCTGGAAGGGATCTCGGCCGCAGCTGTGAAATCCTCTTCGCAGGCAGCTCGTTCTGCGGCACGAAACCTCTCACTGCTCTGGGAAACGATCGACAGCGGACCATTGTCGTTGCGATGCGCGTCGATAGCGCAGATCGGGATCAAATTTGGGAGAAAAAAAAACACACAAAGAAGCGATCGTTTCGCTGACCCCTGTGTAAAACGATGGCTCTGAAACAAATCCCCGGGTGGACCGTGTCCAATTAGCACTCAGCAATGCGCTTGCTTTGCGCGCACGTGTGTGCCCGCGCGCGCGTGCGCGTGTGTGTGTGCTAGCAGAGATCGTGATTAGTGGGACGGAATCAATACCGTGCAGTGGACAGATTTGATGACACAACAACAAGGCTGGAGAGCCGCTTGGGACCTTAACCCAGAACGGAATCGTTACCTGAAGAGTGGCGCGCCGACCGCGCATAACAGATGGCTTCCAGTCAGCGACATCGTCTTGTTCCACGCAGGGCGAATCCACCGGGCAATCGGGCCTAGCACGTGTACGGCACGTGGCCGTTTGCACATCTTTTAAATCACATTCATTCGGTTTATAACGATGCTCTGTCAACACGATTTGCTGCTCCAATCGGTATCAAGACAGTGGTTGGAAATCCAGAGAACAGCCACTGTTTAAGTCTCTACAAAATGAGACTCATTTTAGTGGCCACAGTGGGATGATAAACTGAATTATCATCCGCAACTGTCAGATTGGGGCCGCACGGTGGCCCAGTGGGTAGCGCTGTCGCCTCACAGCAAGAAGGTCCCTGGTTCGAATCTCAGCTCGGGTGCCTCTCTGTGTGGAGTTTGCATGTTCTCCCCGTGTCCGCGTGGGTTTTCGCCGGGCACTCCGGTTTCCTCCCACAGTCCAAAAAACATGCGGCTGCATAGGTTAATTGGCTTGCAGACTAAATTGCCCTCAGTGCCGGGTGATGGACTGGCGTCTCATCGTGGGTATACCCCTACGTCGCGGTGAGGCTCTGGCTCACCGCGACCCTGTACAGGACTAAGCGGTTTCTGACAATGACATGAGATGAGGAACTGTCAGATTGTGAGCTTTTCACTAACGCTGAGCCACCTGGGCCGGGCGTTTACACGTTCGATTTACTGAGGGAATGAGCGAAGTATTCTCCCTAAGGGCGACCTTGTTCCAAGCATGTAACACATTCTTCTGATGACAGGATGAAGGTGGAAGGGTGCTTACGAAGGTTGATGGTACCAGTGGACAAGTGCTAATGGAAAGCTGAAAGTGTTAACATTTCAGAGGAGTAGTCAAGAAGTAGGAAATAGTCTTAAAGTAAGACGTAAAATACTTTGTGTCGTGCAGAAAAAATGTGTGCTTATTAAGGATTTGAACCCAGTACGTTCAGTCCCGGCAATACATACGTGCGAATACTTGCTCCGTTGCTTATGCATCGACACAGTGAGCTTTTCATCACGACTGCTCAAGGAGTGGGAGTTATTTGTGAGCTTTATCTCAGTTTCGCCCTGCTCCCGCATTCTGTTACCACACTTCTCACAAGTCTTCCTCATCCCTGTCGGCGCAACACGGTTCTGAGCTCGCGGATTATTGTACAGGGCAGTCCACACGTCTTGTGACGCCGGTATAATGCTCGAAAACTTAGCGTTTTGTAAAAATTGGCGTATAATGCAATGTAAGCAATATACAAAATTATGTTCTTCCCGTGTCCACGTGGGTTTTCGTTGGGTACTCCGGTTTCCTCCCACCGTCCAAAGACACTCTGCTGGCTAGGTTAATTGGCCTGATAAATAAATCGCCCTGAGACGTGTGCTCTGGCATCATATCCTGGGTTTTCCCTCTCCTAGCGCCCTCGGTCGGCCAAGATAGCCTCTGCCTCCCCGCGACCCTGTACAGAACAAAATGTGAAGGTTACCTGAAACATAAATGAGTGAATAATGGGAAAAAATGTTGTGAATAATTTAAATGAGGGCTACAAGACATCTGGACCACCCCGTCCTTTTTTCTATGCCAGAGCGTGTGCTTTGCATTAAATATTTAGCATTGCATGGCCACTAAATACATATACACACAGTCACATCATACTCATCATCATCATCATAAGTAACGATAATCAATCCTCTCCTGGAAAACGTGATGCGATCATACCCGGCAGATTTAAGCAATTACAATAATTAATTTTTAAATCGCTTAATCACTTCATTAAACTCAATTACTCATTTTCACTCGTACTCCCCTACCGTTAATTACGCACTCACCATCTGCCGGAAGCAGCCACCAGACGCCGATTTCACCCACCCCCTCCCCCCACTACCCTCCCCCCACTACCCGCCCCCACACGCTGGGGCAGTGCCAGCTTCCCCAGGGACCGGCTTAGCGTGGAGCGGCGTCCGGGGTTCCGCCTGTACCCTGGGCTGACGCGGTGCGGGCCCTGTCATGCTCTGCCGCTGCTGGGCTGTACAGGAGCGTGGGCGTGTTGCGGTGCGGTGGAACTAGCGAGGAGATCAGTCTCTCCGATAGCGACAGGGGTTGGTAGCGCTAATGTGTGCGCCTCGAAGAAAGAAGATCCTGCCTAAGGCGTTTTCATCCCCGCCTTAGGCACCTTTCTGTGTGGCGGTTCTCCCTTATCCCCCCCTGTTCCGCGTGGGTTTCCTCCGGGTTATCCGGTTTTTTTTCACACAACTAAAAAAACCCACATAAATTACCGATAACATCATAAGGCGTAGCACGCAGTGTCTGCCAAATATTTGTGCCGAACTAACCGCGTGGCTTGATTTCTTACGCCTCACCTATGATTTACTCGCGCCTCTAAGTCACCCTCTCGTCGTACGGATACTTTCGACACTGGAACGAATGCTGTGCAGTCACGCGGCACAGTCATACTTTACGGATGTAAATAATAATAATTATTATTATTTTTAGACGGGTTGAGGGCTCGCGGCGCTGGCAATGAAACCAAAGTGAGGAGAGAGGGAGGAGGGGACTCGTGCTCGGGGGAAATGGTGGTGACACACGCATGAAAAATTCCCCTCCCGCACACGAAACACAGTCAAATATTGCACACAGATCAAATGCACCATTCATAATTGCTATTTGCACGGTTTATTGTAAACGAGCTCGCACAGCAATAATAATAATGATGACAATTTGTCAATGCGCTCGTTTTTGGGGTGTCGCTCAACCCTCGTATCTATCATCGCTGTTACCCGCATTGCTCGCTGAACGCGACGGTTTAATTTGCATGAGAGTGCCGCTGTGCTTCGTTTCAGTTCGTTTCAACTCGAATCAACACCCAGGAAACCGGGCGCTCAAGCCACAATGGGGGGTGGAGTAGGGGGAGAATGCACCGATTGAAGCGAGACGCACAGGAAACCGCTCGTTCAGTTGGACGGGCAATCATGCACGGCGAGGCTCGCTGACAGTTGGAGACTGCGTGTAGAACGGTGGCGGTGCGATTGCGTGTTGTTTCAGACGGGCGGGGGAGTTGAGAGGGGGGGGGGTCACAAGATTAAGCTGCGTGAATTTGTGCAAATTCGGCGGTTTTTTTTCACACGGGGCGCTGCCCGACCGTGATGAGAACTCGCGAGTGTCTGCCGTGGGCCGTGCGCGGATGTTCGGCCGCGGCGCGTGTGTTGTCAGGGTCCAGCGCCCTTCCCTTTGTCCGAGAAGCACCCACAACCGCGTACAACCATTCTCTATTGTGGAACTGCATCGGCTGCAATGCATTGTTCATGAAGACCCCAACACGTTGGTCAAAAACACAAAAAGACGACATAAATATACAAGTTGGGTCAGAAAAAAACGGATGCATTTCAAATGATATTAATTATAAGTATGTCAGATGTTTCTGGGCCACCGTGTATTGATAATCATCTATTATTATAGCGGAGAATGCCCAGTGACCTTGTGAACTCTGGATGCCGAATTCCTGCGATATGACACTGGCTCCTATCTCTAATACTGGCTCTTATCTCTACCATTGGCTCCTGCCTCTAACATTAGCTCCTATCTATAAGACTCATAGCTAGATAGATCTTTATTATTACAGCAAAAGTACCCAGTGAGTTTGCAAGCTCTAGCTGCAGGATTTCTGCGATACAATGCTGGCTGTTGTCTCTAACAGTGGCTCATATGACTGCCATCTCTACCTCTATCTCCTCTCTGTAAAACTAGCTCCTTTCTCTAACACCGTTATCTCGATGTTTATTATTAAACCAGAAAAAAACAAAGTGAGCTTGTAAGCTCTGGTTTTGGGATTCCTGCGATACAAAAAACATGTTCGTACTGACCAACGCGCTGACGTAAAAAGTGCTTAGCTAAACAAACACACGGCACCAAACTGTGCAAAGCCAAAACATTAACCCTAATCATAAAGTAATCAGTAACACACAATGACGCACAGCACAAATCGTCATCATTATCAATACCCGCTTAATCCCGTCCAGCGTCGTGGAGGGCCGGAGCCCATACCGGGAGACAGAGGGCGCAAGGCAGGGCTATTCCCAGGATGTGACGCCAGTACCTCGCAGGGCACTTGCTGGTGAGCAACTTACTCAGCAGACCAATTAACCGAGGCAGCAGCGTGGCTTTGGAAGGTGGGAGAAAACCGGAGTACCCAGCGAAATCCCACGCAGACACGGGGAGAACGCGCACGCTCCACACAGAAAGGCACCCGAGTCGGAAATTGAGCCTGGGACCTTTTTTGCCGGTGAAGTGACAACGCTACCCACTGCGCCACCGTGCCACGTCTCACACATGCAGAAATATATATATATGATTTGGAAAAAAAATTAATGTGAAGACCTTCGTGACCAATGTTATCCTTGAAATACATTTTTTGGGGTTAGGTCACGCAACATAGATTTTGCGTGACCTAACCCCAAAAAAAAGAATTTCATGATAAAAATATGTAAAAATAAATGAAAGTTTTTGGTTCGATGTGTGACTCAGACGCGAGAGGAATTTCAAAGGGGAAAGGGCGAGATCCAGGCTGGGCAGCTGGTACCGCGGGACAATGGATTCCCAAGCGACCAGTGCCCAGGGGATTATTGGTCGCTTCGCGGAGAGGATCAGTAAAGCTCGCGTCCCACTTCACTGCGATGGAGACGAGTTCTACAATTACATATTTACAGCTTTCATTATCCGCATAATCAGCATATTATCTGGCATTGTTGAAGGAAAAAATTTCCGACTAAAAAAAATCTAAATGTCATGGGTGTCTCGCAGCTTCATTTCCGCGAAGAAAAACAGCAATTGCCTCAAATATCGCCCATTATATAGACTAGCAGAGTACCCGCCCTACGGGGCGATCTTATGCCAAGCGTGTAACACAGTCTCCTGATGTCCTTAGTTGAAAATGCTTTCTGTTGATCTGACTTCTTTGACCTGGGTTTTTTTTTCCTTATTTCCTTTTGCTGGTTTTCTGCAATTTTACGTCCCAATAAGTGGGACGTAAAGCTGAAATGAAACATTAAAGCCTCAGGGTTATGTAGAAAAAAATGCACGCTTATGAAGGATTCAAACCCGATACCCTCAATGCAGATAGACACACGTACAAACGCTTGCTCCATGCTACATAATCGCAGAAATGCACTGATGTAGTTCTTCATGGCTCGATGAATGGTGATTACTTCCAAAAGCCGCTCTTTAGGGAATCCCGCGTTGATCGCTTCTCCTCTCTCTTTCACGATGTCTCGCCTCCAACTTTGGAGGTATCCTCACGTGCTCTGTGAGTTCTTTGTGTGGCTGTGAAATTCGTAACGTAGTCCAGTCCTTTCCTCATTCCGAATCACTCCCTTTCAGGGACAATGGAAGAGATTCCATTTGAAAGGGTAACATTGTCTTTCTCGCATATTTGAATCCAACTTAACTTAATCGAATCCCATTACTGATTTACCATTAATATGTATTTCATAAATGCCTGCTGAGTTGTTTACAAGTCTGTGGTGGGTGATTTATTTAATGTTATCTGTGGTTACTGTTCAGGGCTGTTAACTCTCGATTTTAAAACTGCCTGCTATGGTTGGCTGAGTTTAAGTCTCATTTCTTGTTTAGGGTTCTTTTTTTCTGTCTTGTGAATCTCTATTTCTTCATAGATTAATCTGGAGCCTTCGTGGTGGATAGCAGTCAGTATGCATATCTGTCAAAATCGTGTGTTGTCTGTTTACAGTGTGTGCTGCAGTCACCGATTTCTCCTTGTGCAGCAAATGCACTACAGCCTTGTGTTCTCTTCCTTGTGGCTATTTCCCTGCCTGTTTGTCTGATATACGTATCTTCACACGTCTTCTGTCTGTAATAGCAGTCAGTCTTTGGGTGATTTGAGAATTGTCCTGTATTTTCTGACGGATTATGAAGATGATTGTTACGTTATATTTCCCAAGCGATGTACTGATTTGTCCATGGTGTCTTTCAGATATGGCAGGAAAGCATGGGTTTTGGTGTCTTCATGCTCATTTTTATGCTTTTGCTGTCGTGGTTTTCTCTTTAGGGCAAGTTGGATACCTGTTTTTACGTTTCCATTGCGGGCCATACATACATTCAACATACGTTCGATGTATGATCAGTTTCGCAAGTGGCATCTCTTTTGAAGCAACTTCATGGGGACGTGGCTGTGCCCTCATGCAGAGCTCTCCGATCGCCTGTCGGGTTAGGGTTTCATTTAAACGCACAACGTGTCGCGTGACAGGGCTATCCTGCAGAAGGTGGAATTAGTGCAGTGAGTGCAGCGAAATGGGGAGGAAGTCGCGGGTTTGAAGAGGAAGACACGCACGTTATGGACCTCCTTCAATCAATGTGGGTGTTCATGGCTCGAGGTATGGGAATGCCTCTGAAGAGCTGCTCTTTCACCCTCGACTTGTCGAGCTCTCCTCTTCTCTAATAACCGCTGCAGCGCATCTTTATTGCCTCCACTCCGTGTTAAATTGTACACACACGCTCAAGCAAACACACACACACACACACACGCACGGATTATAAAAACTATTAAAACAACTGGATGTGGGCGGCACGGTGGCCCAGTGGGTAGTAGCGCTGTCACCTCACAGCAAGAAGGTCCCAGGTTCGAATTTCGGCTCGGGTGCCTTTCTGTGTGGAGTTTGCATGTTCTCCCCGTGTCCGCGTGGGTTTTTTCGCCGGGCACTCCCTCCGGTTTCCTCCCACAGTCTAAAAAAAAACATGCTGCTGCATAGGTTAATTGGCTTGCCGACTAAATTTTGCCCGCAGTGCCCGGTGATGGACTGGCGTCCCATCGTAGGTGTATCCCTCCCTATCTTGCGCCCTGTGTCTGCCGGGATAGGCTCCGACCCACCGCGACCCTGTACAGGACGAAGCGGTTTCTGACAATGAGATAAGACGAGACGATTGCATGCCAGCAAATATGCCGCGGAGCGCGGTTTAACTGCTGGAGAGAAGGATCTCGAGTCTGTCACCCGAACGTCGTTGCGAAAATCGCGCGAGGGCAAATTCCCTTGGAAAAGAGAAGAAAGTAGGCAGTGATTAAAAATAAACAGATCGCGTCGCGCCGTCACACGCAGAACGAGCGACAGAGCGGACGCACATTCCCAGCGCACGCCGAGGAAGCCCGAGAAAGCATCGCTGGCTCCAGGCGCCCGGACATTCATCAGTTGGGCACAAAGACGGGGTCTTGAAAAGCAGCTCAGGGGGCTTCGTAAATGAAAAGTGGGTGCAGAAATAATCAGTCTGAATTCAGGTCCTTGTGAGACTAACGAGAACATGACCATGACACGCAAATTAATTATGTTTTTTCTCTATGTCATTCGCATCGCTCTTCTTCTCGTCTCATCACATCTCGATCTTTTAGTTCTACCTCGTCTGTCATCTCACTAGGAGCTGGTGAATTTCAAGCGGTAGCCTTAAAAAAATTTCAATTTTAAGGGCCTTGAATGTGCTGGCACCGCAAGCGGATGCACTCATGAACAACTTACAATTAAAAATCTCGCCCGCCCCCCCCATCCCCTCAAAAGCCCCCCTCAGCGGATTCCCTGTAACTTCGCTGAAATAATAACCGTATTCAATCAAGCCACCGTATCTCAGTTCACCATGCATCGCGGCTCGCTCTTGGCGCGCTGTGCGGGCAGTATGATCGCACACTGTAGCGTGATGACCGCTCGTGGAAACATTTACGGTACAGGGCCCACCAGGTTTAGCGGCGGGGGAGCTGACAACCTATGTAGGCTGCTGATTTTAGAGATCCTGACTTTAAATTAAAAAACTGACGAGAAGTTCATAGTTTCTGAAAATTAGTCACCAACTTCATTTTCTTCTCCCGTGGTCGCATCGGATACAGGACTTCAATTCACTGTTGTTATAATCACCTAAACTAGCACGTTTAAAATATATAAATAAAGTTATCTGAAAAATAAATATGACAGGAATAAATGCGTGTGCCCTTTAAAATGTATCTCTGAGGAACATACACATTCTTAATTCTTTTACAGCCTTCACCATATTACATGTTGGTTCAGGATCAACGGTCCAGGGCGGCGCGGTGACCCAGTGGGTAGAAGCGCTGTCGCCTCACAGCAAGAAGCACCCGGGTTCGAATCTCGGCTCGGGTGCCTTTCTGTGTGGAGTTTGCATGCACTTCCCGTGTCCGCGCAGGTTTTCACCGGGCACTCCGGTTTCCTCCCACAATCCAATAAAGCATGCTGCTGCATAGGTTATTTGGTTCGCGGACTAAATTGCCCGCAGTGCCGGGTGATGGACTGGCGTCCCATCGTCGGTATATCCCTGCCTTGCGCCCTGTGTCTGCCGGGATAGGCTCCGGCTCACCACGACCCTGTCCAGGACTAAGCGATTTCTGACAATGAGATGAGATGAGAGATCAACTGTCCATGGGGGACTATACTTAACCACAGGGATCAGCGCAGTTTGGTCGTGAATGGATTGTGAACGCGTGATTTCGAAGCAACGCAACTCATGCAAAATGTAAATCATCAACAGCCATGATTGATCCACTGCTGGATGAAGCCTTCCCCACACTGCAGCCACCGCTCATCCTGGCGTTCCTGTAACAATCCACAGGGTCACCTCCTCGGCTCACCCTACCTATCAGGTGGCTTCTATTCAGGAATATATTTGCGCACATATTATTTCCGCTTAACAAGGTGAAAGTGACAACACTCGTGAAACGTTTTTGTTTACATCACCGTTGATGGGCATACAGCCCAAAAACCCAACATGCCAAGCAGGCAGCAACAAACAGCACGATTGCAAGCATATCGCAGATGAAAGTTTACGCTGCTTGAATCGAGGAATGTTAAGAGAACCGGGCGATTGAGCGGATGTGAAGAGAGCCCGAGTGGAGCGAGACGCAAAGAGAGAATTGCTGTGACGGCTACGGTGGTGGCCTCTAACACAATTGGTCGAGGACTAAACGGCCTCATCCTGGGTGTGGGAATCAATGTGTGAAGTGTATCGTGGGATCTGTAACCACAGTCGTAGCGATGGACGGGCGATTTATATCGCGCCAAGAAATGCGATCGTGACCTCGGGAATCGGTTCTCGCACCGCGCCGCGCGTCGTCACGCGAATCGGTTCGAATCGGACGGAGACTTTCCCGCGGCGTTCCCGTTCGAGGGGTTTCGACGACGAAGGAAACGAAAAAAACCCACCGACGCGCGCTATCATCTGACGGCCCAAGTGCCACGATTCTGCAAGAGGCTGAACGCGAGAGGCGTTGGCGCGACGCCACGCGCGATTGGCACCGAACCTCGGGTTGCAGCGAGGACTGGAAATGCGTTGGGGTTCACGGCTCTCGAGCGCTCGCGGCCACCTTGCAAAGGGAAAGAGGAAGCAGCCCATCGCTGCGGTGAGGCGTACCTCATCCGGCGCTTATCACGTCCAATCAGACGGGCCGTAAGCGCAGATGGAGACTATAGGATGTTACAACTCATTCACAAATCGAACGGCCGAGCAAAACGGTCTCTGCACGGACTAGCGCTTTCCGCAGTGGCGAAAATAACAGTGCCCGAGCTCTCGCGATCGTGGTCCGGAACCAGAAAAGGTCATGAAGGGGGTTATATTCGCTGCAGCGGGATTTGCATTGGTGAGGATAATGAGGATTATACGCGCAGGGATGTTCCTGCAAGCCACGACACGTCAAGGCTTTACAGCACGCCGACTGTTTTGCCCTCCAAGCGGATTGCGCAATGCCGTAGTCACATTCTCAAGCGTAATACATGGTTCCATTCAGGGCTTTTTTTTCCGATACCATAAAATAGGGAAGTTACAATTGTGTGAATGGCACAGCGGCAAGGTCTCTCCGTGAATGACTATTTATAAAAATTGATGTTTCAAAAAGCAATTTTACGTCTACAATGTATGAATGATGTATGACTGAAGTTTAATTTACTACTGCCAGATTACAAATCAGGGCAAGGTGAATACGTGTACAACTCACCGGACGATGATTGCTTCGAAGAGACAGCCGCGTCCTTCGCTTCCTGAGGATGCCTCAAACTTGTAAGGCGAAACGTCGCGAGGTGGGGAAGCGAACGACGCGGCTGTCCCGAGAGAGCAGCTTTTCGAAGCAATCATCATGCATCGAGCCGTGAAAACCTACATCATTACAACTCAACGGATGTCAAATAACATTATGCTGGTGTTAAGATCTTAACACCTGCATAATTGCCAGAAACGGTAAAACCTGTCCTACTTACTGGCAAAAAAGTACCCATAGCGTTAACATCCAGTGTTTGAGAACATTTATAACCCCTGCCCAAACGAATGTGGATTATTCGCCTATAGCTCAGGGCCATTGGAAGGTACAAACATACACATCGTGAATGTTAATGTGAAACTCCAATGTGAAAATCTCTGTAAAAATGTATATATGTCTGTATGTCGGCACTGAGGGTGCTTGGCTCGATTCCTTCTTAAGCACGATACCAAGGCTTCCATGTGTCTTTTACATGTACACCACACTTATTGATCACTCTTCTGAAACCTTAGAAAGCAAGCCGCAAAGTTCCTAAATGGACATCGGAAGAAAATTCAGGTCATAGCAGTCATGTTATCAGAAAATACCAGCGACAAGAGGCGTCAGGAGAACGTGTCCCGCACTTGGAACAAGAGTGACATAAGGTGGGGACAGTGTTCACAATGGCATGTCACGCCATGTGCATCACGGTGCATGGGAAGCTCCAAGTCGGTGGGTCACAACGAGGCCACAGGGTGCCCGCAGATTCTGCCAGAGAGGCCCCAGCTCAATCTGCAGGACCCAGTTTCCCAGGTAGGGGAGGGCTATAACGTCTGATTTTTGTCTTAGTAGATTTGGGGAAGTCCAGAAAACCAACGTGACTTCACACGGAATTTCCATTTGTGTTGGACCTGATGACATTGAGGAAGGAAATCACATCGTGTACATGCGCTAGGTGAATTATTAAATGTCGAGATGGTAAGAGGTGGTGGCAACTTGTGGAGGCCTCCATCCAGCAGCGGATTGACCGTGGCTCATGATGATGCATGGACCATATTTTTCAGTGGGATCATTCACTCCCCTTTACAGACACGGACAGTGCTAAAATTTTGTCAAACCTTTACGCAAAACATACAAAAATGAATATAGATACAGTTTAGTGCACCGTGTTAATGGTTTTCACAGCTCGATGTACAAGAAATTCTCTCAAGAGCTGTCAAAAATCTGACGATGTCTCCAACTTGAGAGGAGGAATGTCTCGAAGGAGAGAGGCCCAGGAATGCTCCGCACGGATATTCCAAACGAACAGCTCCGAGGGCAATTCCCACTCATTTCAGCGCGATCCACTCCATCTCCACGAGCTGCGAAATCTCATCAAACCGCCGAAAGCCAAAAAAAAACATCACCGCGCCGCCTTTCAACCCCGTGCGATCTCGACGCGCAGACCGTATCGAGGAGAGGCGAAACCACTTCATCAGGAGCCGCTGCGGCAGAATGACTCACTACCCGCAGCCCCGACCATTGGCGATCGCCGCGCTCGATACGCGTTTAAGAAAAAAAGACGCCCGCGGCGATGCGAGGATGTGCAGCGGCAAGCGTGGGCCTGATGCTGCCGCTCCCTCCGCGACCGCATCACCTGACAAGATGCTCTGCGGCGGCAAAGACAAAGATGCTCAAAACAGCCTCGGCGGTGAGCGGCCGGCACCACGCCCGGCCGTGCTATGCGCCGTGAGCGCGGATCAGATCCACGTGCGCGTTCCTATGATTGCCGCTGCTACTCCCCTCTCCGCTAACCGGCTCATCCCCAGGCTGGGTGCGGCCCCGTGCCAGCGACTGCCTCGCGCCAATTCATGCGCCTAATCAACGGCACAGAGTTCATTATCAGCAACATATTTTCCGGGTCGCCGAGTGGCTATGGTAAACCGGGTGGTGGCACGTGACGAGCAGCCGCAGCCACAGCGAGAGTAGGTATACAGGATGTGGTGTGCCGGTATGGAATTTTTTTTTTCTTCCCGAGTTGCCGGCAGATGCAGACAGACCCGGATGAAATGCGGTGCTGATTAACCGAGGGTGACTGCCGACCGATAGCGACACCAAAAACCAGATGGCGTTTTCCCGTTTGATTGAATGCCATTGCGCGTCACCCACACACGACCTCCGGATCGTGCACCGAGCACGCGGCCACGGCCGGTCGGCGTCGAGACCTTCGATAAACTCCAGAGAGCAAGCTCAGCGGACCTTCTGCTCGACTAGCATTCTGGATAAATGAAGCGGCTCGCCCGTTTTAAGTGCTGGGCAGGGACGCGGCCTAAACCTATGTTGCAAACGAGAAGCATCGACCATCCTGAATACCTGCACGGCGCCAGGTGTGCCCATGGTCATGGCGAACCAAAAATATTGGGACAAGCGTTCGACGGCTCGCCGAGGTACCCTCTCTCTCTCTCTCTGTCTCTCTCTCTGGGGGGCTCGAGCAGCACGTGGCCGTCCGTCGTATCTCTCCACGCGCTCGAGGCTCGGCGCCCAGAAGATGCCGACGGACGGCTGAGCCACGCAAGCAAGGAAGTGATCGGGTAATAACGGAACGATCGTGGAGTCGATGTCAAAAGGAGAATCGATCGGTGAACCCTGACGGTGGCTCGGAGGGAGAAGCTGAGAAGCCGCACGGGGATGTGCGATCAGCAAAAGAGACCCCGTCACATTTCAAAACTTTCGCAATCGGACACAAAATGTGACTTCCACCCAGCGTTCCTCTTCTCTCTGACTTAGACTCACCACGGAGCCTAACCGCCAGCTCGGAATCATCCGATGTTCGCTGATATTTTACAGTGGCAGAGTTTTGACATGGTTCAAATGTACTGTTCTCCTTGTCCCCAACATCCTATTTTCCCAACATTCCTCTATTTCCCCAGTTACTCCTTGTCCGGATTGATCTCCAAACTGTGATTTCATCAGTCTCTTCCTTTGCTTCTCAGCACTTCTCTCGATCTCCTAAGTAAGTTTCGTTTCTCATCTCTCATCAGCTCTTCTCATTGCGTGTCCTGCCTCTGTCCACTTGATTTCCTTTACTCTAACTACGGTATCGGTGGTGACCCGTGTTCCGTTCCCGATTTAATTACCGCTTAATCCAAGGTTTTTCAACGCCTTGCAAATCAAAGCCCACTTTGGTCCAGTCTCCACGGACCAATAGGCGCTTTTCGCGGCCCACGCACTCCTAATAAAAACCTCTTTCCACGGCTTTCCTTCTTTAGCCAACGGAAACTTCAATCTTCACTTTCATCTCACGTACTCTTCAGCCTTCGGCGACACGCCTCGACAGACGAATCAATATAACAGAACATCGTGCACTCGTGTGGGGTGGCCTCCGCCCCACCAACCCCCCCCCCGCCTCACCCCGCCGGCGGGAACACGAGGCCTCAACCCCATTCACATTTTGCCAGATGCCATCATGGTGAAGGGAGGAGAGGGCGGCGAGAAGGAGGAGGAGCAGGAGAGGGCTGTGGAATGCGCGTGGCCTTAAGGAAGTAGAACAATCGTCCCCTTTGTGAAAGACAATTCCTCGGCGCGACGGCGCGTGTGACGCGTGCTGCCGCCGTCGATTTGCATACAGCTGACGCGCGCTGTCAGAGACGCGCGCTGTCAGAGACGCGCGCTGTCAGAGACGCGCGCTGTCAGAGACGCGCGCTGTCAGAGACGCGCGCTGTCAGAGACGCGCGCTGTCAGAGACGCACGCTGTCTGAGGAGACGAGCGTCGCTCTCGAACGCGGCCACAGGCGCGGCCGCTGTCTCTGAAGCCGCGCAGACTCCGTCTGCACAGCGAGGGCCACGGCGCGATGCTCGATCGGCGTGGAGGTTTGCAGTTTTTAAGGCCGGCGGTGGCCCCGGTTAACGCCGCTTGTGGACGTTACTATGGACGTTGCAAACCCAGCGACAGGGTGTCTATGCA
>JAZEWT010000009.1:19353677-19370356 GCA_036362905.1 Mordacia mordax | reverse complement strand
GGTGTGCACACGCTTTCTTCAGAAAACCGTCCCATCAGAGAAACATCGCGCTCGAGTAAAAGCCAACTGAAGCGGAACAAAGTCAAAGTTTTTTAAAGTTGTCCCTGCAGCTTTTCTGAATGATTGCCCTGGATTTTCGACAAAAGTGTTTTGGTATCTTCAATGTTTGCGTTGCAAACACAGACCACGGCAGGTCACTCTTAATCCTAAATGATGAACTCTCTTCATGTACCAACTGAATGTGTTATTTGCATTTATAAACCACAGTGCCGACTGTAATGGTTTGGAAAAAAAACAGTTCGCAGGATTTAAATTCGGCGGTAGACGCAAGGCCTCTCGGAGTCACCGTTGTGTCTCACCTACCCGCTGCCTTCAACCACCACAGCGTGACAACTTTCAACAACAAGAAGCCTTCGAGCACAGCTAAGTGGTGGTGTCGTCACCGCGGCGCTTGTTCCAGGCCAGACGCACTTTGAAGTCACGTGCAGTGTCAACGGCCCGCTGAAAGGAGGTCACCGGGAAAGACCAGACGTCGCAACATAATGAGGCAGAGACTCGCCCAGCCATTTAAATAAACGACAGCTCAATCTCACGAGGTGCCAGCGCGTATCCCCTCTTTGCATGCAAAGTTGTGTTCATTCTTCCTTGGTCTCCGCTGCTATGTTTTGTATCGCTCTGATTGTTGGCATCGCCTGAAGCTATTGACATCGTGTGCGCCTCCTGATTTTGTGACCCCCAGCTCCCGCCCAAAAGGATGGCATCGAGGGCCCCACCGCTCTTGAGCCAAGTCACCGAGTTTCGCGTTTTGCATTATTCGCAGTAATCCATTAAAATAACCATCACGTGCTTTCAATAAACACGACGGTCTGCCCGTCCATGCCAAGAGCCCTTTGTCCTCGCGTGAAACAGCTCACGTTCAATGTGTATGTTGGAGAGAGACCTCGCGTCGCGTGTGCGTAGCGGCAATGCGCTGAGCGTAATCGTGCAATTAGCGCACAAAGAAGACGTTTTGTAACCGAGTGGCTCCACCCCTACTCAGCACTTAGCTCGTAATGGGGAAAACAGAAAACAAATGTTCGCATTCGTCGCGACCGATATTGTTTTTTTGCCATGAACAACACACCGCTGCTGCGAAAGGCAAAATGAGAAATAGTAATATCATTGAAAACATTTCTTACCCAGCTGTGAAATGTGTAATGAAAGTATATGATGCTGGCAGAGAAGGTCTCGCTCCGAATCAGACGGGCGGTGTTATCTTTTCGTCGTAACACTGTGTGGAAGGTAGCCTGCCCTGTCGCTCCACATGGGGCTTCGTGTCTGCTCAGGTACAATCATGTCCTCTCTTCCCTGTGCTAACAAAATATGGAGACCCCGAGCAGCACATCCGCACCGATTTGAAACGTTCTGGCTGGCTTGCGTACGATTCGCCCTGGGTTTGACCCGGACGAATCGACCTCGAGCCGAACCCTGGAGCTTCTACCTGTAAGGCGACAGCGCTACTCACCGCGCGCCGAGCTACCGTAGATTTTACGCGCATTATAAATTCCATTAATCATTTGTGCGTAAACATCGCCACGAGGGATACAAAGGTGCCGGGTATGATGCTGGCCACCTACCCTATCATGTGCCATGCCGGCCTTCAGAAGTGCTACGTATTTGACCGTACAGTCTATTAAGGCTATGCGGGGAAACTTTGACTCTGGTGTGTTGGGGGGGGGGAGCAGTTGAGTGGTGGAGGCACAACTCCCAACCCTCAACCATCCTCCCCCTACTGCAGCCCCCATTATGCACACTCTCTGCCCCCCCCACCCCGCAAGCAACGAATTCAACTTCCGCAAGGTCCGCGCCACCCCCTCTCGTAGAGCACGCGGCAGTTTTTCATAGAATTTCGCCACCCTTCGTAGAACGGCACCACCGGAAACAAATTTTCCAAGATGATTACTCCGTTTCTGCTTTTTTTGCCTTTTTCACATTTGCCACTGGGTTTTTGCGTAAACTCCGAATGGCCACTTGAAGATGGGGGGGGGGGCAGCTTTTATAAATTAAAAATATATCTAATTTTCCCAGACAGGGCCGGTCTATCCGCGAAGCGTCACCGGAGCGAGATCTCGAATTCGTGGTTCCTGCCGGTGTCCCCCCCGACTCGACGAGGGGGGGGGAGAGGTCGGGGCACTTGGAGCCGGTGGAACGCGTCGCGCACTGCCGCCGCGCCTGCGTCCGTTGTACAATCGCAAGGCGATTTGGCACACATCGTCAAACCACTACTGCTGCCGGAGATAGGTTTCGCTCGGCCCGATTTCCAATGAAACAAAACCAACTCGCGGTTCACGTATGAAATAATAAGGCAGCCAGCTACAGTACAGTATTACCCGCACCGCCGCGTCTCGGGAGAACTTTGCGTCTCTCCGAGCAGATCAGCTCCGCAGCGAGGCGTCTTGCCCCGGTGTGAAGTCTCCATAAATAATGCTTTAATCATTTCTATTCAGAACTCACCACCCCGAAGTTTCGTTCAATGTCGAAGGTATTTTTTAAAGAGAGGACGATTTAGAGGCGCAAGGAAAATGCAGAGAGGTGGTAATGGGGGAAGGAACCACGCACATAGCCGGTGCCAACATTAGCCACACAGGGTGCTCCACGCATTATAAGCTTATCGGCCAATGAATTAATGAGTGTTTTTTTTGTAATGATGTAGGGTTTTCAAGCGGACTCCGACAGTCGTCCATTGATCCTGGAATGCAGCGGCTCTGTGAAGGGGACTCAACACATACATAGCACCTACATACAAATATGAGTCACACACACGACACACGCACACTGTGCCTGAGGATGCCTCTAACGTACGAGGCGAAACGTCGCGAGGTGGAGAGAGGGAGCGATCGACGCGGCTGCCCCGAGAGAGCAGCTTTTCGAGTGGGTTTTTTTCATGAGTTCTGGAAGTGAAACCTGAGATCCCGGAGTAAACACACACACAGAAAAAGGGGTAAACACACAAACTCCACACAGAAAAGTGCCGATACAGGACTCGAGCTGTCTCGGGCAGGGAGTTCTTTCTGTGAGGGGCAGATGTTACTGCTGCTCCACCCTGGCACACAGAAAACATGTAAAAGTCCAGGTGGGACGATTCGTCAGATAAGACCGCGGGACAGAACGTTATGATCATGAAGTTTTTCGAGTCAATTCCTCCAGTCACCCTCACTGCCTGCTCACTGCGGGCAGGAAACCCTGCGTAGGTCATGCCCAGAGTGGTATGGCTCATGATGTCGATGTCATAAAGCCCTGCCCGTCACCACCCGTTCAGCGACACACGTCCGTGTTGTTCGATTAGTTGAGTTATCGATTAGTTGAGTTATCGATTAGTTGAGCAATCGAACCGATAATAGTCAAGTACTTCAAAATCGTATTTCGAAGCTCCACTAACAACCTCCCACTTATGAAACTTTACATTTCTATATGTGCTCACACTGAAAATACCCTGCAGAACATAACACAAATGCATGACCGCAGGGTAATTTCAATGCAAATAAATACATTTTTAGCGGTCAGGCATTTGCATCTGTGTTTAAATTTATCCCTAAACAGCTGTCTGCTTCCTTCACAATTGCCTTGGCAAACAACACCAATGCAACGATTTAAAAGCAGAAATCCCATGACTTGAGGTACAGCTGGGCTTGGGAGTTTCTCCATCGGTAATTGTGCGAGCCGACACGCTGAAATTAAAATGTTATAAAACACACACTGTGGTGGGGGGGGGAGGGCTTTCATCTTCCAGTAAAGTAAGTCTCCCCAAGAAAAGCCTCAGACCTTGGGGGCACACACTTCCGATTGCGCGCAGTGCCACCGAGAAATACGATCCTCTCGAGCCAACATCTGCACGGCACATTGACGCGCTGCGCAGCGCACGCCGAGCAGTCGGTGCGTTACAACGGGACGAGGCCCTCGTGCACCGCGTACTCTTACGGAGGGGGGGGGGAGACCAACGCGACACCGCGACACGGATCCTCGGCAGCGTTTGAGGACGATTGCTCCCCGTGGCTGTTCTTTCGGGATAACCGTGTCGAGTCTCTCAGCCGTCTCCATCGCGGCGTTTTGCCTGCCAAGTCGGGGACGTCGTCAGGTGTTCCGTGACCGCGGAAAGTGATTTTATCGGAACTCCTCTGATGTTGGGAGGCAAAACGTCGCTAAGGAGAGAGCAGCAACGCTCGACACGGCTGTACCAAAGAACAACTATTGAGCGCGATCTCGGCGTGATAGAAGAATGGTCTTTGTCCGTCATCCACCCGACACTTGCTCCGCCTGCAAGGAGATTTGACCAAATTATTGTCGAGCCACTCGTGGGGCACTATTTGCTTCACAACTCGCGTTGAGTTCCATCCACACTGGTGATATCAGATATACAGCTCCAGTGAGGCATACTCACCTAGCAGTGGATCATGTTGGACGTCAATAATAATGTTGTACGCATTTATAGAATAGTGCTTTTTATCTAGAGGCCCCGAAGCACCTCTGAAAACTGCAGAGGTGGAAGGGAGACAGCCACCCAGTCAACCGACGCCAACCCACCAGACTCTCCACCCAATACATCATGACGTTATAGGCGCATTAACAAGTGGTTTTTTTAGTTAAAGGAAAATACTGGAGAAAACCCATGTAAACAAGAGGAGGCCATACAAGCACCACACACAAACGCGCCTAGGGTGGGAATCAAATTGCTTCCGGCAGGACCTTGTTCGGTGAGGTACAGATGATATGGTGAGGTACAGATGATATGGTGAGGTACAGATGATATGGTGAGGTACAGATGATATGGTGAGGTACAGATGTTATTACCATGCCAACCTGAGATGTTGGACGAATGTGGCTTTGCACTAGCGTTCCACGCGAATATGCACTGTACTCTGTAAAGTTTACACAGTTCTTAGGTTTAATGTAGAACACTTTCGAGCGCAAACTATACTATGCAGATCACAGATAGGAAGAATATTTATGGGGCCCATGTAAATACTGCATACCAACCCAGCTAGCCCTGTGACCACCCACTTACACTAATCTTGTGTGCATTTAAACAAGCGACTGAATGTGGTTTCTCAACACCTGGTCTGGGAATCTCTGGGTTGGTTCAGCCTAAAATGATTCCCGAGTCAATAACGGGACGGGAGAGAAAGGCAGCAGGTGACTGTATTGTGCCATCTTCTCGCTCGCTAAGAGTGCTGATCGTGCCACCCGCATGGGCCAAGATACCGCCCGCAGAGATCCATCCCCACGCTTATCTCTCTGCGGGATCTGTGTCTGCGTGTGGGTGCTGCGGTGGGGATGCTTTATAGTGGTGTGGGGAGCGGTAGTGTATGGGGCCAGTGCGCTGCGCTACGAACCCGGGGGGAAACCCGAGTTGAAATCCCACTCGCGGTCAACACCAGTCATGATTTTCTGAACCCGTGCTGCCCCCGTCCAAGTCTAATCATTTCCGAACGAGTACCTGGCACGGTGTTTACACACTATCACTAGGTAGATAAAGGCGGCCGGATGTGGTGCAGGCCACGCACTCATGTGCCATGCTGGCCTTCACAGGTGTTCGTTAACAGCACTTGATCCTTCAGTCTGTTAAGACTGCAGTGGTAAGAAAAAAATCATGAACACTTTCGCATTTTCTGCATTTCTGTACAAATTTTATTTGAAATGTGATCAAATTTTCGTCTAAGCCTTAAGAATCGATAAAGAAAACCTGATTAAGCACATATCGCACTTAAACGCATGTACTTTCCCATTTACTTATTGAACAACATGATCCAACATTGAATATCTGATCACATTTCAGGTCAAATTTATGCAGAAATACAGGACATTCTAGAAAGGTTAAGGAACCTATTCTCACCACCGTATACTGGTGACCTTGGTTTTGTAGTGGTGGCTTGGAAAACTGAACTACGAATCTGGCAATAAAGAGTTCAAATCCCAACCACTGCTAACATCACTGGCAAGCGATATCTGAACCAGTTCTGGACTATGCGTGAGTCGGGTGAATATTCCTCGTGTAGTATGTAAACATCAGCCCCGGGGAGACACAGACGGACAGGAATGCTGCTGACCATGCTACCCCACCATGCATCATGCAGGCCCTTAAATAGGTGCTCGCTAACACCACTTCTCTGTTATAGGTTCTAGATAGAGGAACTATGGCTGTAATCTAGGTTGACACATGGAGCCCAAGGTCAACCGAAAGGCCCACACGATAGCCGCTCGGGTGGAATGGATAAACCCGTATCGGCATGTGCCTACCCTACCGGTGTGAGTGGTCGGCTGACGATTCCTAAACCATTTAAACGCGAATCGGTTTTAAAAGCTAGCCGCAGCGCATCACAACATATTTAGAGGCATAAAGAATATAACGCGACGTTAACCTTTAAAATTTAGTGCCATAACTAGGCCTATATCAACCGGGTCGGCGCGAGTAAAGTTGGACACGAATTATTCAGGATGCAGGGAAGGCCATTCCGCTGAACTCGGAGAATATATTTGGGGATGAAAACTAAATCAGTCTGGTTATTTTATTATGCTTAATTATCAATATGAAGCCACAGATTCTTAAGGACCAGTGAATATTTTGGGCATGCCCATAACGAGTTTTTACTCAGCAGAGAAATATGAAATTATTTTGCAGGTGCAGATAACCTTTCGCTCCTTCCCAAGCAAGTGAAAATAATTCGGAAAGGTTATCCCTGCACGATAAGAGCGTCAGAAAAGAGGGAACTGTGCCATCACAAGGGAAAATTCTGAGTGTGAACACTTCCTTCTAGACTGTCAGGGAACAGAGACGAGACGAAGATCATTTGATGCACGTGAATGGAAATTAAATGAACCTTCCTGGTCTGACCTCAGACGAGTCACCGCCCCCCGTCATAGACTCTGCGACAGCCGCCACGGAAAGCGGTGGCCAGAACTTCCAACGCGTTCACCGCATCCAAATGATCCAACCTAACGGCATCTCCTGCGAGGGAAAGCAACTGCGCGCGGTCAAATGTGTCACCGGAGGGTCATGGACACAAAGCGGCAACTTAGCGTCACATGAATCGCCCTCTCGAGGGGAGTACCTGGACCGACCGGACACACGAGACATTGCGTCAGGGACCCCAGAGTTAAGGCGAGCTCACGATGGAATGTAATTCGAAAACTGGGTGACATTGAAGGGAGAGCGAATGCAGCCACTCGCCCGTGATGGCTTTTCATGCGACTCATCACCAAAAGCATGCTCCTGGATAGGTTGATTGGCTCGCAGACTAAAATTGTCCCGCAATGCCCGGCGATGGACCGGCGTCCCGTCGTCGGGTGTATTCCTGCCTTACGCCCTATGTTTCCGGGATAGGCTCCGGCTCACCGTGACCCTATATAGGATTAAGCGGTTTCAGATAATGAGATGAGATGAGATCAGCGCGATGTAGGTGTCCTGCGTGGGAAAGACCCGTACATTGTAGAGAGATCGACCCAACTCATTAATTTCTGCTTTAAACAACTTATTTCAGACTATGCGGCAGCCGCCACGAAAATAGCTTATGGGCTTAATGAAAGATTACAAACGGGAATTATTAAAAAAACTATGATAAGGGGCGCCACAATAGATGTGGACCACCCTGTGTAGGCAGCTCAGAAATGTGTGGGTGGTTTCGATAAAACGTACACTGCGGGTCCACGTTCCCTGCATCGCCCCCTCCGCGTTGCGGGGGGGTTAATGAGTTCATGGTCTGCGGCCCAAAAAAAATCTGTTGTTACACCACAAGGAAAACAACGGCGCCCCGGTTTGCTGTGCACTCGGGCGATGTCTGAACCGACAGCCCCGCGGAACCCACCCGCGGCTGGGTGCGAGGCGCAGATAATGGTTCTTGCGGCGCGCAGCTGGCGCGCAGATTGGTCGGGGCAAGCCAGCGCCCTCGGCCTGTCGAGCTCGCACTGACAAACCAAACGATAACGGCAGTGCTGCCTCGTCACGCCAAGAAGGTCCTGGGGATCGATCTCACTGCTCCACTGTCGTTCGTCTGTGTGGAGTTCGCGTGTTTCGACGGCTGCTCTCATCCTACCCCCCCCCCAGTCCAAAGACACGCAGCTGCTGGCACACAGAGGTTAATTGGCCTGCTGAATAAATTGCCTGCAATTGACTGTATTGAAAATGATGATGATAATTAATTAACGGTAGCGCTATCAGTGACAGAAGCCCCACGCTCACACAACACTGCTCGCACAAGAGCCTCGGTCAATGCTCCCTTAATTATCAATTACATTTTAAAGCGCAACGTAGCAGTTCCCGCCCAGCAACACATTGCATCCGGCTTGTGAACAAAATCAATAACATTATGTTAAAACAAATGTCGCTGATTTTTGGCCTTTGTTGAAATACTTTCGTATTTTGAGACAGTGCTATACAGCTATCGGCTATTGTAAATGTGATGTGACCGTGCGAGGCGAAGGGGGATGCGGTCGTGGCCAAGTCTTTTATCTGGAACTGACCATCATGGAAAATAAGCTGAACACTCCTGACCTAGTGGTTGCCTGCCTCAGTGAGCCACAGTGCGCTCTGACTAACATGGGTTATCCATTGCTGTGCTTCAAAATTTAATCGAACTGTGATACAAAGCGTGGCATTTATTTGTTTAAATTATTCGTATTACTATGACAATCAAGAACTCAAAAGCGTGATGACGCATCCAACGCGGGAGGCAAAACCTCGCGAAGGAAAAAGCAGCAACATCTGACACGGCTATCCCGCAAGAACAGCTATTGAGAACAGTTCTCACAATCGAGCCGTGGAAACCTACATAATTACAAGAAACATCATGCTTTTATCTCAAACGGTGAGCTGTGTGAGATCTGTGCTGTGCTCCAGCCAAGTCCCAGCCGGCTCGACAACCCAATCGGACGAAACTGACAAATTTTTAAGAACATCGCGGACAGATCTGCTCATGGAAAGCGCTCACGGGGGTGCGGTAGAGTTCTGCGCTGTGCGCTGGACAAGCAGCACCGCAAATGGAGACGTCTTGTCAAAAGCAGACTGCGGAAGGAAGCTGGTGACTGACAATCAGAGACGGTTGGAGTTTCTCGGACACAATATGAGCAAATGGGAAATCGAAAATTAGTCATAACTGGAAACATTGAAGGAGAGATCGTGGAAGATAGTGGGTGGTTGACTCATGTCTGGATGCGTTCTAAACCAGGATGGCACAATTATTTTTCATGAGGGCCAGCTCCAGGTAAAATAACCAAAGGGCCAGAAACTGGCTACAACCACGGCTCCCTCTTCACATCCCCCCCCCCCATGCAGACACACAGAACGTTTATATTCGGCTACAGGGTCGCAGGCCTATGCCAAAATACGAGTGCATTTTAACATAGGCCAACAATCAACTACGTTCTTTTCAAGAGATTGCATTTGATTGTTGATGCTTATTTACGGCCCAGAATAAATGTATTGCCGGCGCGGACACACGTTTTGTATCTTTGATCTCACTGGATGGCTGTATCGATACCGGAAAATCTTGATCCCTCAAAGAGTAGATATATGTGGAGACCATGGTCACCAGCTTCTGGCGTGGACATGGAGCATAGATGATCAGAGGTTCCTGAGCCCGTCAACTCTCGCAAGATAAGCAGGTATAAGCCTTGCTCGAATTTGAGTGGAAGAATCCATGGGTGCAAGAACGTAATTGTGAATATATCTTTGTGGCGCTGATTGCTGCACTCTTATACTTGTGGGTTTTCTGTGGGGGGGGGGGGGTACAATGTTTTTATTTCTCACAAGGCCAGTCTCGATTTATTAGCATACATCAAAAAATGTCTTAAGATTCAGGCACATTTTCCTGAGTAAATTAAAGGCATCGATATCATCATAAACACCTGTCAAGGGTAATCTCCCTCTGGCTAAGTCGTGCCTGTGGGAGCTGTCACTGTTTGATGAGTGCAGGAAGTCAGACCAACGACACGTTCCGGCAGGGCCACGTTAATTGAGCACCTAGCGATCAGGGAAATCCTTTTGTGGACTTCCACGCGTCTTCGTTTAGTAATAACACAATACATTCGATTCTAAATCGCCTTATCATGCTCCAAACGTGATTTAAAATCGTTAATTATCAACGCATCCCGGCGAGCAAGTGGCAAAAACCATCAGTGGTGGACTCTGTCAATCTTTCTGCTGACATCCTAGATGGGCGATTCGCTGCCGGCTCCGAGTGTGCCGTACGTGAACCCAGAGCTCCCAGCTTGTTATCGATAACCGCGTTGGTTTTTTTTTAGAGCCTCGCCGATTACAGCCGCATCGCCCGCACGTTCAATGTACGCAGCCATACGGAGAGAGAGCCTGAGACCACAAAGCTCAGATTGCGATGCAGCGAATAATCGCAGGCGGCTATCAGTCGCAACACGAACATGAACCAGCAGCGACGCGGCAGGAACAACAGGAAACACCGGCCGAGCGCGAGAATAGAGGAGCGCAAATTTAAATCGAGCGCTCGCCACGCACCGCGCCGCCGCCCCCCCCGCCCCCGCAGGGATCACGAAGCAGGGAGCACGGCCTTTAACTCGAGCGCGGGGCCGCATCGCCAATCGCGTCACTCATGCCGCCGGCACTTTAAATGCCTTATCCGCACACGAGTCATTTGCATCGGATGAAATGCTTTCAAACAACGCGCGCCACACGAAACGATGGGTTTTGAGAAGTGTTCTTAGCCGCCGTTTCGGGATAGCCGTGTCGACCAATCCTAGTCTCTCCTTCGCTGGGTTTTGCCTCCCACGTTGGAGCCATCGTCAGGCTATCCCCAAAGAGCGGCTCTTAAGAACAATTCTGATACATCGAGCTGTGGAGACCTACATCAATGAACAGTGTATTTTATTCCACTGCCATTTAGATTGTTAGAGAAAAATCCGCGTCTATGCGCCCTGCTGTTAATGTACAATGTAAATGCAGTCTGTGTGTCGCGTTTGAGATTGCCTATCAATGTGTACCCTAGCAAGGTGAATCATTCAGAGGTGTTGCACAGACGTGTGAATGTTCACTAATCATCCAAGATTCATAACGACTTGATATTTGATAGGGGATAGGCTCCAGTCACCACAACCCTCTACCGGATTAATCGGTTACTCTTGATGATTGCTTTCGATAAGGCGTCCTTCACGTCACGACGTGACAGCTGCTGAACCACGTTTTGCAGTGCTCTCTCACTCCCCCGCCTCCCCGCCACCAATGTATTTCAATCGCTGTATCTGTGGCTTTTCATGGGATGAACTATCTATATTTGGAAATCCCAGGAGCAGTTCATATGCCTGCTGAAGAGAATTTGCACGTGACTTCTGAGCAGTGCTTAGAGGGGCCCTTTTGTACTTTGCTATGAGATTGCTTTCCCATGACATCATAATTTATCATAACAAGAGCTGAAAATTATCCATATCAAGTGACGCGCCACATTGAATGTGATTATTTTCAGTAATCCCTGGTGACCGAGCTGAGATCTCGTAGCATTGTATTGCAAAGCAACGCAACAAATTAAATGATCGTGCGGTTAGCACGATAAAGCAACGAGCAGAGGAGTGTGGGTGGGCCACGCGGAAAAAAATAACATCGGAAAGCAAATGCGCGTGGGACATCTCAATAAAGTACACAATAACAAACGCCCGAGGTCACAAACAGCACGCTTGAGAGTTATTGTCCACCTACAGTTTTATTCGTGTTTGTTAACAACACGGCAGTGTCACCGTGAGAAAATCGTAGAAAGGCAACGAACAGAAGTCTCTTAAAATCGTATCAACAGCACGTCGAAAGTAACAGATGGAGAATATCCTCATTCAATATACAGAAGCGGCATGCCAAGCATGAGCTTGTTCACTGTTGTTTACTGATCTGCGTACTGTTGATATTTTTTATGTCAATAACAGTCCTCTTTACACGTAGTAAACCGATTGAATCGTTTTGCTCTCTACGTCAAAGAGCTCTCATTGGGTGGCATAGTTTAGAGATTGATTGAGCGGTCGAGCGTAGTGGGGTGTTTGTCAGCATGGTTTCCGCTCCGTTAATGAGACTCTCATTTCATTTGCCACTCAGAATCATCGCGCGTGTCGCTCATGACACACGTGCGTGCGCTGCCGAGCCCTGCTCGACAGTCATGCAACTAACATGACACGTTTACAATCCCTGACCTTCATTGCGTTTACATTTCCCTTCATAATAATAATTGTTAGTAGTAATTATCATTTCATAATCTGTACCTATGGGTCTTGCAAACTCCTTCTCGGAGAGCAGGTTGTCAATATGCACTGATCTTCTATATTTCCGTGAGCACACAGCGGGCAATGTTAAGCTCGCTGGCTTTTAAATATTTTCTTTTAAACCAATCGTGCAATAAGAACAAGCACGAGTTATTGGACGTCAGTTTATGTTTTTGTACGCGAATAAATAAAATTTATCCCATAGATGTGAACGTGGTGCGGCACGGTGGTCCAGTGGGTAGTGCTGTCACCTTACAGCAAAAAGTTCCCGGGTTCGAATTTCGGCTCGGGTGCCTTTCTGTGTGGAGTTTGCATGTTCTCCCCGTGACCGCGTGGATTTTCGCCAGGCACTCCGTTTTCCTCCCACAGTCCAAAAAACATGCTGCTGCATAGATTAATTGGTTTGCAGAATAAATTGCCCGCTGTGCCCGGTGATGGACTGGCGTCCCATCGTAGGTATATCTCTGTCTTGTGCCCCGTGTCTGCCGGGATAGGCTCCAGCTCACCGCGACCCTGTATAGGACGAAGCGGTTTCTGACAATGAGATGAGACATTCAATGTTGACGATAATGATTGAAAGCGAGAACGACTCAGATGTGCGAGGAAAACTCAGAAGTGGGGGAAGTCTCGCCACACAGTTCGTCAGTGCCAACTCTCCAGACTGCAACCTATGTTATAATCATCATTATCCGTACCCGCTTAATTCTGTACAGGGCTGCAGGTGGCCAGAGCCTATCCCGACAGGCGTAGGGCGCAAGGCGGGGCTATACCCAGGGTGTGACGCAAGTACATCGCAAGGCACTCGGGGGAAAATTACTCAGCAGGCCAATTAACCTGGACAGCATCCTGTCTTTGGACGGTGGGAGGAAACAGGAATACCCGATGAAAACCCACTCGGGCACGCGTTGAACACGCAAACTCCGCACAGAAAGGCACCCCAGCCTTTTCGCTACGAGGCGACAGCGTGACACACTGCATCACCGTGCCACTCGACCATGTTGTAATATTATTTGCCAATTAATTCATGATGTTTTTGTTAGCTATGGGAGGAAACCAGAAAACCCACGCAGAACAGAGGGAGAACACACAAACACTCCCCGGAAAGGTGGGTAGTTGACAGAGACTGCCTCTGGCAGGGCCTTCTTTCGACGAGGCGCGGATGTCACCGCTGTGCCAACGTGACAGCAATAATAATTTCACTTCTACAGCGCTTTTCACCCGATGGTCACAACGCGCTGCACAGAGCTGTGGAGAGAACGATATATCAACAACAACAAAATGTATGAGAGTTCTGAATTTGCGCGGCGCGTCATAAATTGTAGTATTTTCATTAGTATAATTTATGCATTTATTTGCTTATACGCTTGCTTGTTAGGAGCGCCATTTTTATACGTTGTTGCGTTTGTCTGTTCGGACATTTAGTGGTGTCGCATCGAGAGCTTCAAGGCTCACTGGGTACCTTTTTGCTCTGATGACAAACATCTATCTAGACATCTATCCGAACAAACATTCTTATTAACACGACTCATCAATTGTGAAACTTACGTGCAATTGACGATTGCTTCTAAAAGCCACGGTTCGGCGCAGCCGGAATAACGGTACCGAGCGCTAGAAACAGCTATCCCCAAAGAGCAGCTTTTGGAAGCAGTCATCACGCATCAAGCAGTGAAAAACCTACATCAGCACATGGCGCGATTGTCCGTATGCCGACGCTGCTCGGCAAACGTTCGGCGTACAGCGAGCCGCTTTGTGCCACCAAAAAAGCCATGCGCTCTGCCAAGACGCCACGCAGCTAAAGAAAACACAACGCTTTCAGAAGAAAAAATAAGGCGACGATTATTTTGGTTATTTTAAGAAAGGCAGGTCTGTTAAAGCTCACTCGTATAGCGCCCGTTTGAGACGCATATATTTCCCATAATCTACTCTCGGCGTGCGGTTCCAACGCTCGTAGTGATACACGATTGGAATGTTCGAGGCACCATCTAGGCATGCTTTGTCCTCTTATAATAATAATAATTGCACTTTTAAAGCCCCTTTCACCGGGAGGGTCACAGAGCGCTGCGCATAGTTGCGAAGAGAACGGCATGTCAGTAACAACAACAACGACGTATGAATGGCAAATCATGGACTGGCGTACCATCGTGGGTGTATCCCAGCCTTGCGCCCTGTGTCTGCCGGGATAGGCTCCGGTTCACCGCGACCCTGTACAGGACCAAGCGGTTACTGACAATGAGATGAGATAAAAATTAGTAAATTTCTTCGATGTTGCGTGTCACCGCTCGATGTGTGAGAATTGCTCTCCACGGCTCTTGTTTCGTGATAGCCGCGGCGAGCGTTCCTGCTCTCTTCTCCACGACGTTCCGCCTCCCACGTTGGAGGCATCATCAGGCCTGAGGCGAAACGTCGAGTCCGTCGCCATGAGAGCGAATCTCAGTGAATGGATTTGTCAAAGGGAATGCGCTCGCGGACGACGGTAAGCGGATGACACGGATGGCAATGCGAGTCCAAGTGTGCGACCACCGCGGAGATGGATTTGGCGAGGATTTGTTGTTGGCGACTCCGCATTCTTATCACAGTCCAAATACACGTTGCCCAGGGTCATTGGCCTGATCGACTGCATTGTTCTCGGCAACCAGCGATGGACTGGCGTCCGATGCGGGGAGTGTCGCTCGGCACGTTCCTTCCGCTCATGGAGTAGCCCCCGCCAGGTGTGTGACTCAAGCGACTGCGTGAAACCCACGTTAATCTGAAGCTCTGATGATTGCTCTCCGTAGATCGCTCCATAGCAAAACTCGGTGATGTTATCTCGGTGAAGGGTTCCTTACGGTTAATTTACACCGACAATTAATGCATTTAAATAATTCGGGTCCAAGGAATGCGTTCGTCATGAAACCCACCAAGATGTAACCCGACCCTGGCGACAGGTTTAGAGACACGGGGTGATCTCCGCATGGCACGTGCTCTGAAGAAGTGCTGGGTAATGAGATTGGCACATGCATCCCTTCAAGGATTGAAATTCTCACGAGAAAGTGACTGAAACAGGAAGGATGTGGTGGCTCGGAAACGGAAGCTCAGTTTCCGCATTTCACTCTCAAACCCACACCGGACTGCGGTGATCACTCAACAAAAAATAAAACTTTATTTGAAGCAAATTGTGACTAAACAGACAACAAAAAAACTGCGTTTGCTCAAATTCATCTGCTGACGATTTGAAGGTTCTCAAAAACTGCAAACGGAATATATTCTTAAAATAAGCTCTTGCATCTATGTTATTGGCCCTGAGAATTCGCATGAAGTCACATACACCTCTTACCAACATGCCGACAGATATTCAGCTCACTATTGTTGCAGGCGAGCGACCTTTACACAGTTAGTGTTCCCCTGCAATCGGGTGAATGTGCCAAAGAGCCAGCCACTCACGGATCTCTATGGGCACACTCTCTGCGCACTCGCCCCAGCATAACGCGCAGAGGCCTCTGATAAACAAGCAGCAGATCTTGAGGAAGCAGTTAACAGCAGCTGGCCATAGAAGCGGGGGCACCCATGATAAGTAGGGGGGGGGGGTGTTCCAGAGACCTGGGTGGCAGGACGCCACGAGGCCCTCGATCGTGCGAGCTTTAGGGGGACCGATTTGACCCCGCTAACCCCCTTACTCTGGGCAGCCCCACATCTCGGTGGGGAGGATTTAAAGCAGCACTGGTATTTAGTGGATTTGAGCAGCACGTGTCCTCACCGTTAGCTTGCGATACGAGCAACGTTTTTCTTGTCATTTCCATTATAAAACGTGAATGGCAGTGACGTTGGTAGTGGCGATTGAGAGACGTCGTGTACACAGCACACGACACCGGCCCAATGTGACGCCACGTACCTCACTCCAGGTACCCATAGGAATTGTGGGGGGGTCGAGGGAGGGATTATTCCAAAACTGCAGCCCATTATTTAAAAAAAAACTATTTGTAAAAAAAAAATCTGTTTATTTGTGAACTAGAAAACCCGATACTTTTTCAGGTATTTTTTTTCTCCTTTCACATATATATATAAAAATCAAGCATACAACATTGGGTACATTGGTTTTAAATATTACAAAGCATTTTAAATACCACTAAAACATGTGTGATTTAAAGCAACCAGAAAATGTAAGAACATGGATTTACGCGAATGTCCGGGCCGGTGCACCTGGAGCGCCAGTGTGAGGGCTCAGGTGAGCAGAGACAGTAACAGCTTTGTTGGTCCACTGCGCTGGCTGCGCCGCGGGTAGTGAGAAGATCCATGGATTGTCGTTTATTTTTTTAAGTGTAAAGTGACAGTTGTGCAGAGGTAAAAAAAAAACAAGTCTAGCAGGCGATCTATACCAGCTGAGATTTTGGATTTGGCAAATGAGGTGGAAGGCTCCCCACGATGGCACCCCATCCTCCAAAGATAGGTTAACAAAACCACTCACC
>JAZEWT010000009.1:19279387-19299472 GCA_036362905.1 Mordacia mordax | reverse complement strand
CACCGCTCAGCAACTCGAGGCTGCCAGGGGACAAACGCGCACTCGGTGAGTCGACGCGCTCGCCGTTCGACGGGTTCGCGTCACTGCGCCGCGGCGAAACTCCAGAAAAAACACCGCAAGAGGATCGCTCTCCACAGCTGCTCTTTCGGGAGAGCCGTGTCGAGCGTTCCTCCTCGCTCCTTCGCAGAGTTTCGCCTCCCACGCCGGAGGCACTGTCACGCCCCATGGGAGGTGAAACATCACGATGAACAGAGAAGGAACACTCGATACGATTATCCCAAAAGAGCAGCTATGGAGAGCAATTCACACACATCGAGCCATGAGAACCTACACCATTACATCACTGCAAGTATGTATGAACATAACAAAATATAAACACATAAACAAACAGCAGGCAAACGTTAAATCATTATAAGATCCGTAAGCATTATTATAATTTGCTTCATCAATAAAGAAAAGCGTCACCGCTATGCAGCGCTACGGTGAAATGTTTGTATGGTCCCATTAATCATCATTTGGAATGTGGGAAGACACCGGAGCATCCACGGAATCTCCACAGAGATAAAACTCAAATCTACAGAGGCTTTACAAAGACTCCAAATCGTGGCAATTGCAGAGCGCGTGCCACGACGACGCGTGGCCCATCAGCACCAGCGCCCGTCCATGTGCCAACAGGGCCCCCACTCAGTGCCAGACATCCGAGAAGGCGAGGCACACATGTCCACGGCACGCAGATAAACCTCAGTGGAGACCAGCGTCCATCCGCGCACGCGCGATACTACGAAGTCGTTTATTCGGTTTCCATCGTTAAGGGTGATGCAGGGCACCGAAGAGCACCGACTCCCGCCGCGTGGGCGCCTAAGCCGAGCGCGTGTTTCCGAGAGGTCCCCTCTCCACATCCCTCCCCGGCGGCGGCCGGGAGGCGCTCGGCGCGGCGGGGACAACTCGGAGGTTAACTTCCCCCTTCGGCGCCGCACGGAATAAATATGGCAAGTGGTGCTCAAAATTTGTCCCGCAATGCCCGGCGATGGACCGGCGTCCCGTCGTCGGGTGTATTCCTGCCTTACGCCCTGTGTTTCCGGGATAGGCTCCGGCTCACCGTGACCCTATATAGGATTAAGCGGTTTCAGATAATGAGATGAGAGAGATGAGAGAAGTGGTGCTCGCAAATAAACACGTGCGCTGTGGTGTCCACCGACAATGTCATCACGAGCAGCCGTGATGCAACGATGCAGTCGCTAAAGTCCGTTAAAGAGAAACCTAAAATAAAGACCCCGCCATGCGAGACCACAACGCAAGTTCTCACCGCTCAAAGCCGCAGTTTGACAACGAGTCCAATCACCCCGAAGAGCGGCTATCCAGTGTGTAGGCGGTGCAACTGCACCGCCAGAGGGGTCGCAGAGCCAGCACTGCGAAAACCGAGTGGGGCGCCCGTTTCGTCTGCTGCACCGGGGCGCCACGCCAGCCACGCCAGCCACGCCAGCCCCGCGTCGCCACCAAAACCACAGCCGCAAACATTTTCCACTCAATGCGGTTGGGCAGTTGCCGCGTTCGTTGGGGCCTTGCCAGAGTCTAGAGCTAACGGGGAGTCGTGCAAGACAATGAGTGACACCCTGTCCTTCCCAGGGCTGATTTAAAAACTGTGGCACCGCGTGCCTCACTCACGTGCCTCCTGCCTGACGTCTCCCCACCCCCCTACCAAGCCGTTTGGCTCCTCAGACCCCTTGACCATTGTGCAGCTGTACTGCCTGCACGCTCAACAGCCACGCCACTGTACACGGGCAGCATTACCATGACACAAGCCGCGTGTGACCGTAAATATCTCAGTCCTTCTGCCGCACAACACCCAGATCCACGATTCCCCCGTGACCATAGGACGCATCGATCCCTAACGCCCTCGGTCTCCACATTAATATGCGTATTTCTGTCTCTCTCTCTCTCTCGTCTGGGCATTTCAAGGCAACGGAGAGCGCGTCGGTTCCGATCCCGTGGGAACAGAACGCAGCCAACGATGTCGATCATAAGCAGAGCGCGAGGCGTAGACGCGTACCGAGAGAACGCGCTCCATCTGCTCCATTAACCGTGAGCGGTGACTGCCACCATCGCGGCCCGACGACGCGACATTTACTTCACCTTGCAGAGACGCAGCAGGATAGGATCTCTCTCGCATGGGGAGGCGGCTCAATGGAAGGGCTGTTACAGAACCTTTTCATACGGTTCATCGTGAAAAAAACGTTAACTACATCGATAAATGACGTTATGTATTGGACACCGCATCACCGTACTGTGCTCCCTGCCGTTGTAAAACCTAATCGGCACGTCCCGCCACACACGTTTCCTGACGATGTCATTTCACTTATCCGGAAATTCGCCCGAAGCCGTCGCCAGCCTCGGACTAACCGCTGAGCATCGCCCATCAGCTCCGCACGCACGGAGACGATGCCGTCAAAACGGGATCTCCGCCGGCGCTCCGGGCGTCACGGCTTCCGCCGGCGCTCCGCACCAAGCGGGTGCGCGGCGAGCGCTGCGGGGTTGGGAGGACGCCGACCCTAAAATCGGCCGCGCTGAGCCACCGCCCCCACTGCCGTCGCCAAACGCCCTCTCCACGAAATAACCGCGCCTCCGGCATTGACGGCTCGGAACAAAAGGTCGCGACCTCATCCTGCACTCCTCTAGCTCGGCACCGCGGCCTCGGAAGCTGCCGCCGCCGTCGCCCTCGCCGCCTTGCGACGACATCGCCGTTGCAATCGCCGCGGCGCCGCCCGGCCCGGCCCGATCCTCCGAGCGCACGACGCTTCGTCGCCGTGAAAATAAACGGAGACGATGAAACGCCCCGCGTGTTCCCCAGGTCTACGTGAAAACCCCGACACCTCCACCGAACCGATCGCCAAATTACAATTTTCTTCCCCGTTATTCACTCCGCTGGCTCGGGTAGCGGAGGGAATTGTGCGGCGCGGAGCAATTTGCCGAGTCGAGCAGTACCGCGCTGCCCGTGGCAGCCTCAACCGACGAGGGCACTCTCTCCCGCCCCCCCCTTCACCGACTGACCAGTGTGGGGAGGTATGCTCAAAAAAATTCCAATTGGTCGACACGAGTTGGAAGGCCTTCATCCAGAATCTGTAAATTGCTTAGGATTACAGTACAACTGCACGTCGGGTATGTAATTATATGCCCAAAATTATTAACCATGCTCAATCCACTGCTTCATGAAGGCACCCCCAAGCCTCCACTATCACGATCCTGCGATGTTACAATCGAGTTAGCATCGCCGCACGAGCCGATGTCATCGCTGCATCTCCTCGCCTCACTTCCAGGTGCACTCACCGACTGCTTTAATCGGAAGTGCGGAATGTCCAACCATTCCCATTCACACAAAGTCCTCCTCCTCCTCCAAGCTGAGTGGCCGTGTCAATGGAGGAGGCGGGGGGGGGGAAGGAAGCGCGGGCGTTAAGTAGTTTCTAGAATTCCCACCGCGCACGCCGGCTCTCCGTCGCACAAGTGAAGAATCTGCGTGCATGGCTTCACACCGCTGTGGCTGCTGCCGCTGCCGCCTCCACCGCGGCCGGGATTTGACGTCAGCGCCAATAACCCCCGCAGCGTGTCTCACTGGCAAAGGCCCGACATGGTCGGCTCGCCGCGAGAGGCTCCGCGCGTTAACGGTGATGATGCTCCGGGCCCTGCGTGCGTGCCGTTGGCAGTGTGGCGATTTAAAGCCCCGAGTACGCTAAATAATAATTAATCGTAATTATTAATAATGCGAGCTGGACAAAACGCTCCTCTGGCGACCTCTCAGCTGCCCCCGTGACGAATGCCAAGCTGCTGCTCGTTCTATCGCGCACATTTTTGGTGGTTGAGCCACACAGCTGTCCCGTGTGTGTGATTTTTTTGGGCTGTGGTTGTTTGGAACGGTGTCCAACGTTTCGTGCTGGGGGCTTTTTCAAATAGAAAGCACTGTGACAGACATGAAACAGCGGCTGTTTCTGTATCAGCGGATGGCAGACTGCCCAGAGAGTCCTCCAATCGTTGCACCCTGGTGGAATTGAAAAATTTCATAACCTGTAAGGGATAGCACTCCGTTGCAATGGATACCAAACTGGACTTGCAATCCAGGGGTCAGTTCGATTCCATCTTCCTGTATGGGAGTAAAAGCCAGGGTGCAGATTTCCTAATCTCCGCCTCCCACCCCTACCACCACTGTCCATCCAGCGGAGCAAGCAGGTGATTGGGAGGCAGGGCGTCTATGCAGCGACAACATCCATGCTTCCTCTCAAAAAGAAGGTCCTGCCCGAGGCGGTTTGCGTCCGGCCTGGGGCGCTTTGCTGTGCAGCGTTAATGTACTCTCCCCATGCTCTGTGGGCTTCCTCCTGGTTCTCTAGTTTTCCGCAACAAACAATACGGAAAACGCATTGTCTGGAGGGTTGGCGCTGACTGACCACGTGGCTGCTTCCTCCCCACCTCTCTGCGAATTCCTACAGTGCCTTGGGCTTCTGGGTGAAAGGCACTACTCATCATCATTATCAATACCAGCTTAATCTTGTGCATGGTCGTGGGAGGCAGAGCCTATTCCGGCAGACAGTGTGTGCAAGGCAGGACTATACCCAGGATGTGACGCAAGTACATCGCAGGGCAGTGGGAGCAGTTTACTCTGCAGACGAATTAACCTATGCAGTAGCGTGTCTTTGGACAATGGGAGGAAATCGGAGTACCCGGTAAAAGCCCACGCAGACAGGAGAGAACAAACAAACTCCACACAAAAAGGCACCCGAACCAGGAAACGAACCTCATCATTTTTTGCTGTAAGGCAGCAGCGCTACTCATTCTCCCCAGTAGACTCACGGCAGCTCCCCGCCCCCCCCCCCGCTCGGCAGGGTGAGCGAGCCGGCATGCGGCAGTGCTGATGCCGAGCGAACCCCCGGTGTCGCCAGACCCCAACCGCCCACCACACCGTTACTTCGCACGTTTCTCTCTCCGTCCGGAGCGGTCAACTATTTCCTGTTTTTGTGCTGCATCTCGTTACAATCCAGATTATCCCGGAGATAATAAAAAAAGTCTTTGCTTTGCAGATTGGATATTTCCAATTAATGAGAAACATAAGGCTCATCGCTGGCTACCGGCACTGCGGTCAATTCGCAGCGAGCTCTATTCAAAGTTCACACGCATTTAGAGCACCGGTTTTGTTTTTCAGAGCCATCGGACAACGTATAAATAATTATTGCATTTCTAGAGCGCTTTTCACCCAAGCGTCACAAAGTGCTGCACAGAGCTATGGAGAGAACGGCGCGTCAACAACAACATCAAAGGGAATGGGCCCGAGAACACGTCTCGTGTTTATGAGCTAGAGTGGCCCCTCCCAACTCTAACAACTCACGGCCACGGGGGCCCTCTGGGGCCGCAGCTCGACTGCTTAGCCGGGGCGGATTATCTGCAATCCTCCCGAGCGGTCAGGGTGTGCGTGTCCAGCCCAAACCAACAGAAGCACCGCATCACTGCTCCGTGCCGCCGGCGTCTGGGCCACCTCCTCTGTGTATGCGGTTACAGCGGCAGCTCAGGAACTCGAACACCAAAGAGGCGCGGTCTGCGTGGGCTTGGCAGCCGACCATCACGGTTTTGCGGACGGACAGCGAAATGCCGCGCGGTACTCACGCGTGATCCCAGCAGCTCAATGGCCCTCAGGGCACACGCCAGGTTCATGGTTATTAGCAGGACCTCCGCTGCCGTCCGACAATTACGCGAGGGTCACCAAAGGTCGACACCGGGACTAAATTAAGAATTTCTGTCCGAGCGATGCCATGTTTGCGAAATATTTCAAAATGATACGTTTTCTTTACTTGTCACTGGAGACGCTTGTTTTCTAGGCCAACGATGTTTGGAGAACAAAAGCTCTAAAACGTGGCTGAACGCTGTAAATACGGTGACAATCCTGCGGAGGTGGCATGGCACGCCATGCACGCTCACCAAGCGGTGCCATCGTCGCCATTCCATTCCATCTCCCGGCGAGACAGTCAGCAGTGGACGCCAGCGCACCATGCCGGCAGGTGGGACAAAGTGTGGGTATTCCTGCGTCTGTAATGATGTAGGTCATCACGGCTCGGTGTATCATAGCCCTGCATAGCTGTTCTTTCGGGATGAACTAGAATAGAAGGCCTAAGCACCCTCTCGAGCACTGGTCGGAAACGTACATCAATTGAGAGGCTAGTGACCGATGCACGCAGTAAAAGTATAATTAACGGCTAAGATGTAAAAACGAAAACTCTTTGACAGACAAAAACGATTTAATTAGTTCGTTTACTACGTAATGAATTACTGAATGAATTTACGATGTAATCTTTAGTGGCGACAGTCTATCAATAGCAACACACAGACCCGTAAATAAGAGCGAATACGTTGACTTGGTACGGTGCTTCTGAAAGGTTGTGGAGCGCTGCGCAAGAGCGTCTCTGGAGCTTCTGCTCACAGAGGCCCTTCCGTCAGCGGTGGCGAGTGCGGCGGTCAGTGCAAACGCCGTGGTGGTGCACATATACAGCACGGTCATTGATTTGACCCGAAATGGCACTAAAATATGGATTTTCAATTAAACATTCCTGTCCTGATGTGGCGGTGCAAATTGTTTAACAGCGGAGAAAATGTACTTGCGCATTACACTGTCCCGATCTGGGACCCTCTTGACAAAATCTTCTCAGTAAATACAGAATATCATTCATGATTCCACCTCAGCATATTTTTAAGCAACGTGGCGTCTATCGTATAACTGGCATTCAAAAACAGTACACATTTCATGTGCGGGTTCCACCCTTCACACAGGGCCAGATCATGTGACTCCGTGCCCATTGTTCTTTAGATCTTTTGTCATCTGGCTAATGCAGATGTTGAGCAACAACTATAATAGTAGATTCAGGTGCAGGTCGAACCCGGTGATTGCTGCACGAGTAAAGGCGTCCCCCCTTCGTGTTTGTGTATCGGGCATTCCGTCATCACGTGTTCCATGGCCTGCTTTGGGTGACAATATTCACTTACCACCCACTAACTAACCCACCTACCAATTACCCACCCACCTACCCAGCCATGACACGCTCCACACTCTGTACGGCCACAGTGCACACTGTTGCTGCTGCTGCCTCTGTTGGAGCAGGTTTCAATTTTTACGTTGGCGCATCGAGTACCCGACCACCGCATCTGCGACAGCCATGGTCTGTGCAGTTGACGCGGTTGAGGAGGGATCCTGCCCACACGTTAAAGATAAAATCCCCGGAACCTTGTGTGCCAGTTCAAACCCGAGCAGTGTCGTCGCTATAATAAGACTATAGGAATAAATGAACGTGTAGCCAAACAATGGCTTTCTCCCTACCACAGCTGGTGGACACGCCTCAACAGAGAGGGAGGTGCGACGTGCCCTTCTACGTGATATTGTGCTTACTCTACCACGCCGGCCAGACGCTTCCCAACACGGATATCGCAGACTACATGAAACCCAGCCCGCGACACGATTTGCGCCTGGCGCTTATATTGGCGACGTGCCTCGCACGACAACGCGCGTTTGTTCGCTTCGTTTCCATTTCCCGAAAGCAACGCACGCACCGACATCTGCCGAAAGTAATGGCCGGACGGTTTGCAGCCACCCGGAGTCGTTTAACCAGCATTGTTGTTGCGTGGGTAACACTCTCATTGAGCAACACCTCCGTCCGCCCGGCTCCCTGGAGGACCCACGGCAAACGAGCGCCGCCGATTTACCGTGGCTGCAGTAAGGACAATGATCCCCCCGTGAAGCTTTACTGTGTTGGGTCAAGTGCTGGTAGCGACGACCTATGAAGGCCGGCTGGCACGCAACGGGGTAAGTGGTCAGCGCCACGCCCGGCCGCGTTTGTTTCCCCAGTGGTGATGTTTAAACGCTCCACTAGGTACCTATTTGAGGCCGAGTAGGTAGAGGGGAGGAGGATCAGGACCGATTAAAATATTAGTCGTGAGCGGAAATCAAACTCGGGTCACCTGATTTGTAGTACAACGCTCTCGCCGCTACAGTGCAAAGACAAATATTCCCTGCATAGCCTTCACAAACTGTTGGCGCAAGTGCTGATTGCGTGTAGCGCATAATAAGGCCGACACGACAGGAAAGAGGTGGGTGGCCAGCAGTACCAACGCACGAGATACATGCGCGCGTTAGGGGGCAGCGTCCCCTCCGGCCACTCACGTGACTGTCTAGCCGACACTTTTAATCATCATAATTTTCAATACCCGTTTAATCTTGTACAGGGTCACGAAGGCCGGAGCCGATCCCGTCAGACAGAAGGCGTAAGACGGAGTTATACCGAGGATGTGACGCCAGTACATTGCAGGACACGGAGGGAAAATTTATTCAGCAGGACAATCAACCTAAGCAGTAGCGTGTCTTTGGACGATAGGAGGAAAACGGGGTACATGGCAAAAACCCACGCGGGCACGAGGAGAGAACACGCAAACTCCACACAGAAAGGGATCCGAACGGGGAATCGAACCCCGGTGCTTCTTGTTGTGACAGGTGACAGGGGCCACTCACTGCGCCTCCGTGCCGCCCCACGTTTAATTCTTAGTGCTGCAATTCAGCAAGAGTAAACGCGGAACGTACTGACGTAAGTTTATCACGACTCGATGTGTGATGTGAATTGCTCTACGTAGTTGCTCTTCCTGGATAGCCGTGCCTTAGAAAGGCCGACGATGCTAATTCCATACGGACGCTGCTGCAACGACTGGGTCACATTGACATGCGGGGCTGGGCTTACGTTTCTGGGGCCCGTCGCGAAGTTGCCCGTCGGCGAGCCACGTGCCGCTGCCAAGGCATGCAGCGTGCGGTGCGGGAGAGGCACACCCAGTCGACGACACGAGGGCAAAGCTATAGAGCAGCGGAGCATGGCCACCCCCCCCCGGGCCTGCAATTCCGCATTCCCTTCGGAGCGCCGTGCCGGTAGCGGCCCTCCCGCTGCGGGCCGCGTCCTCAAATCCCGGCCGATGGAGCGTCGTTCCGCCGCCGAGAGGCCACGGCGGCCGATCACCGTCCGCGGACGGATTTTCTTCCCTGGCGGTTTGACTGCGAGGAGGCCACATGTTCCGAGGTTCTGAATTGGCACCGATAAGGTCCCGGGTTCGAGATTCATCCATGGCTCGTGATTCATATGCACAGAGTTGAGGGGACTCGGTCAATACACGACTGCCTACACTCGCAAAAATAGCTGCCACATTACGTTTGTTTCTATCAGATTAAATTTGCTTCTGCGCTCAATGAGGCTGAACTCCAGCTGCGAGTATTGTCTTGGTTGTCGTGCGATGAGAACTGCCGTCTGCGGCACCGTCGATTTCAAGCGTCAGCTTTACCACGTCTGCTTAAAACATCGTGACAATGTAAATGCATTTACAGCCATTCTCACCGCACCAGTCGGCAAACATCCTCCACGCCACGTTGATCACGGTGGTTTTTTTTATTTATGACCGTGCATCACCACATTGGTGGGGATCGGTAGATGAAGTTGCAGGGTAGGTCCAGTTCTGAGATCACTTGCCACTGATGTTACCCGTGGTCGGGAATCGCACTGTGTTAACCGCTATTAACTCGGCGCCCTGAAAGCAGCGCGCTAACAACTGCTCTACCAAACGATGTCAACATCCTATGCACATAAAGCAACAGTATTGCTCTGCAGACCTCCGTCTCCACCATTGTCGGTCTGGGAACGGAATTCATTGCGAGACCAAGAGTCACTCCACTGTGTGTACAGCTTTGTAATGGCCACCTCACTATTGAACGATGGCTTGTACATCGCGGTACGAACCCAGCGACCTGAGTTCCATTCCCAACCGTAGCTAACTTCAGCGGCGAGTCAATCTGAACAAGGTCTCGACCCACTGCCTCACAGTCGCCAACCCACCCTGACCTGTTTGGTGAAGTATGGTCAAAGAAATCCCATGACAAACACGGCGTGGAGAGGCCTTCATCCAGCTGTGAATTGAGAATGACTAGAATGCACTATTTCATACTTATTAGATTTATCCATGTTATAAATACAAAGAATTGTTTTAGTAATGTGCAGCAACACCAATCACCACTCACCACCAAGTGGAGGTGACGTCACCAGGGTACGTGTGCCAGGTCATGTGCACTTTGAGGCTATCATGTGAAGTCTCAAAAGCTGCCTGGCAGGAGGTCACGGGACAGACCAAGGTACCATCGGTTGCCTGACTGAGATGATTGGCAGTAATATAAATAAGCTGACAAAGATCCCCGTGTAGCCTTGACAAATCGTATGATCAAGTGCTACTGAGATAACATGCACAAAATCATCATCATTATCGATACCTGCTTCATCTTATACAGGGTCACAGAGGGCCAGAGGCTATCCCGGCAGAAAGAGGGCACAATGTGGGGCTATACCCAGGACGTGATAGCAGTAAATCTCAGAGCACTGGGGGCAATTTGCTCAGCAAGCTAATTAACCTAGACAACAGCGTGTCCTCGGATGATGGGAGTAAACCAGAGTACCCAGCATAAACCCACGCGGACACGGGGAAAACACACAAACTTCACACAGAAAGGTATTCGAGTCGGGCATCGAACCTTCTTCTTGCTGTGAGGCAGCAGCGCTACTCACGTCTGGCCGGCATGGTAGAGTAAGCCAAATATCATGTGGTAGAGCACACTGCACTACCGCGCTGTCCCACACACAGTCACACAAGCACAATAAACATCTCTGTGAATAAGCCACCATAAACGCGGAAAGTAACTTCATTCTCTACGGACTACCAAGTGATGACGATGATGAATGTTTAAAGGACTAAGCATTTATTTAAGTCTGACTGCGCCGGACGTGGAAGACTTCAGACGTGGATTCGCCACGATGCCGATCGAACTGAAAATCCAAATGGCGCTTGATGAGTTGGAAAATGCCTCTACTAATTAACCATTAATCTTGGCTTTTAATTGGCAAACGAGGGAATACCACAGGAAACAATTAGCGTCTCAATGTCGCCGGTCTCTTCCGCATAAATAACACACACACGGACGTTACGCGTTCCGCACCGTCGCCATTAATTCGCCGCGAGAGCCCGCGGACAAAGCCCACGCAGGTTCGGACGGATCCGATTGTGTGGAACGAGACACCCGCGTCCCAATCGCGCCGTGTCGGTGGCGCGCTCCTTCCGCGAGTTCACGAGCTGTAACGGTGCTCCTGCGCCTCCTGCCCACGGAGGTAATGCAGGACGCACTTATTTGCGAGGCTGCACAATGAGGAGGTGCTGGGCTGCTCTCAGGGGCCCAGAACGGGTCTTTTTTTGTCCCTCGGTCTTCACATAAAAAGGACACCAGAACGGGCCTGGTTTTTGTCAATAATGAATAAAGCCCAAAGTGGAATTCCCACCCGAAACCACCAGAAATCTCTGGGCAACTCAGGATGTGTCCACAGATTTCTTTCCAATTTGACTTTCCCGTTCTGTTTTGTCCACATCACCTAAGGCGGGCATGTTTATTTTGGTGTCGCAATTTAGCCAGACCGCAAGGGTGACTAAAGGATTTAAGTGTGATGACCATGTGCAGCATATTCATAAAATGCCGCTGGGTTCAATCGTACAGCATCACAGTCGGACCTTTCTTTTCAAGGGCGGGCATGAAAGTGCTTGATCTCTCCAGCGACATCAAGCGAGGAGTCGGTGCAGAGGCAGCCTCTCCATTTCGGCCCAGGCGCTGCAGTGTAAGATAAACACACGCTCCGGGAAGGGAAACGTGCTTATTTGTTACACTGACAGACTGCCCCAGATGAACCAAATAAATTTCCGTAATGGTTCAATCTCATTACATACATCGCACTTTGCCGGGCGATATATTACATGCATACTGTCTGTAATTGCTGTGTGCAAAGGCCGATGGGACAAATGATTAAATAAGAAACAAATAGTGAGACTGAAAACATTAAGTAAAAAAATCCTCCGTTTAATTCCCCAGAGCGAGGCCACTGCAGCTCTGTCAGTGCTCTGCAACAAGTGCAGCGCAGGTCACAGGGCCGTCATCGCAATAATAGCCGAGAAGTGGCTCCATCGTCTGGCCTCAGTGATCGCTTAGCGCCATGCTCGTGTGCCTTCGCCAAATGCGACTGCATGGAGACTCCCCCTTCCCCACGTCGTACCCGGCGGGTGTACCGACAAGCGTGCCGACAAGCGTGCCGATTATTTATTTGTCTTCCTCTCGGATTCCTTCTGATCTTCGGCACCAACGGTGATGGAGCATCTCGGCCTACAAACAAGCAAGGCGGCGCGGGTAGCGAAAACGCTAACGGCCTTCAGGTGGAAGGGAGTCGGGCAAAGCAGAGGTCAGCACGCCGATCGGGCTCCGCTCAGTTCCTGGGTTTGAACTCATGTTTCAGCCACAGGTGGTTAAACAGCGTTTCCAAGCACAGCGAGTTGAGGACCTCCAGGAACGCATACAAAAATATACAACGCGACGTGAAATTAATTTCCACAGTTAATGTGGGTGTATATGAACGATGGAGGTTTTCATGGCTCTATGTCATAGATGACGCCTCTGACACAGGGGGGTAAAGCGAAACGAAGAGGAGAGTAGGAACACTCGACACGGCCATCCTGAAATAGCAGCTGTAGAGAGCAATTCTCATATAGGAATACTGATAATTAAAAATTCGGTTTGACCATTAAGCGAGGAACAATTTTCTCCATAGCGGAACGGAAGGAAGGTGTAGCCGTTTGCTGTGTTTGCAAAAAATTACTTGGTGTCTCCGAGGCAGCTCTGTGATATTCGCTTCTGTGGGCCGCTCTCTAGCACTGAAGGTTGCACGGCTCTGCGAGGGAACTGAACGGGTGCTCCGTCTCGTGATGCAATAATCACACAATTCGCAACTCGCGAAAAATTCCATGCCCGGTCATGCACGAGATACAGAGAAGAGAAAAAACCGCGGAGAAGAGGAGGAGGGGGGGGGCGGAAGGCAGCCATGCAGCCGGCTCGTGCCAACATTTTCCAAACGCGGACAAATGAAAATGTGTAAAAGGGATTAAGAGAAATAAAGAGAACAAATTAAAAATAGATTAAAGCCTCAACAGCTGAGCTGGCCAATTATGCTCAGTGTGCCGTGCCTTGCGAAGTGAATGTATCAGCGACCACGCGAGACGTGAACTTGCTAAGCGAAGTGAATGTATCAGCGACCACGCGAGACATGAACTTGCTAAGCGAAGTGAATGTATCAGCGACCACGCGAGACGTGAACTTGCGAAGTGAATGTATCAGCGACCACGCGAGACGTGAACTTGCGAAGTGAATATATCAGCGACCACGCGAGACGTGAACTTGCGAAGTGAATATATCAGCGACCACGCGAGACGTGAACTTGCGAAGTGAATGTATCAGCGACCACGCGAGACGTGAACTTGCGAAGTGAATGTATCAGCGACCATGAGAGACATGAACTTGCTGAGCGAGGAAGAAGCAACGAGTGAGCGAGCCCAGCGATGGCCACGTGAAAAACGTAAGGCGGTGACAAGGATGTGCGCACAGTTTTACGGTGCAGGCCAGGGTCGCAAATCGATCGCTGGAATGTCAGGCACTGCGTCAACCGTGGGTGCGCTTGAGGTTGCCAGCGCCACTGGCCCTTGCTTCAGCTTCCTGTCTGCGACTGCTGTTGCCAGTGGCAAAACATATATATAAAAAAAATACACACCCCTGTGGCTACAACCTTCAACGGCCAGAAACTGGAAGCCGATATCCGTTGTTTGAAAGCGTCGCGGGTAAAGAGAATGTTTGCAGGGAAAACACGCGCGAGGCCAGCCCAGCCACTGCGCTGCCGCCGCGCCGTCGTGGCCAGAGTGTGCCGGGAAGAGCGCAAGTTTACGCAGCTGCACGTGGCAGATGCAGTGCGATGCCGCTGCTGTCACCGCCATCACCGCCGCCGCTGTCACCGCCGTCACCGCCGCCGCAGCAGCAGCGGTGGCGGCGGCGGCAATGGCTGCTGATTTATGTTAGAAGCAGAGCGGCGTACAGTAAAGCAGCCAGCTACGCGCAACGCGTACATCTCCAATGCGATCATGTACATTTAAACAGCTTTCTTTCTCCAGAGCTGTTCTTTAGGGATAGCCGTGTGAAGGGTTTCTTCCTCTCTCCTTCACAACGTCTAGCTTTCCCACGCTGAAGGCGTCGCCAAGCTATTGCCGTTATCGGGCTAATGCCTCCAACAAGAGAGGCCAAACGTCGCGAAGGAGAGGGGAGGAACGCTCGATACAGCGATCTGAAAAGAACAGTCATGGTGAGCAATGCTCATACGTCTCCTTCCACGGAGGGCACGCAATGACATTGCGTAATACGGGAAGAGGTGGCTTTACAGGGCACTGGAGCAACGCTCCGATTTGTTGGCACTATTCAGCATGAAGTCACAACACATGCTTCTCTCCTACTCCACCGTGAGTTCCCACGGGTGCGGATTATTGGCCTCTAGCATGTTCACCCCTCGGATAATCAGAGGGGGCTTCTTACTTTGCGTAAATTGCCGGCAATTTATAAACCGAAATGCAATGCATTTTAAATCTTGGCCACAATGCGGAATCAATAGAGGTTGGATTGCACTCATAAACCACCTGCAAATATTCCTTATCAGAGTTGGAACCCGTCTTTCGATTTGGCTGGCTGCGGGACTTGCCTGGTATGATAAAGTGGACCATAATACGGAGTGGCCTATATTCAAACAAATATCCATTATAGAACCAGGTGAGAAGCCTCCGTGTGTCTTATTTGCGAAGTATGGTCCATGGTAATAGTAGCTAAACAGCAATGTGTATTGTCACTCGAACGTGTGATTTTGAAATTTGGCATTGGAGCAAGACCCCATCACACAATTGGCTACGCCTGCAAACAACGCCGTAGCATCTGTAACATCCACTTTGCAACACGGCGCAAACTTTCGTAATTGCCTACCAGAATAACCAGGAAGCAGCTGGAGTCACACCACCCACACTGAGTGGTGAGTGTGCTTACTTAACACCATTATAGCGAGCTACCACAAATTACCAATATACCACCTATTGTGCCGATGGAGGCTTTCATGGCTTGATGCACGATGATTGCTTTTCAAATCTGTTATTTCAGGATAGCCACGTCGAGCGCTGCAGTCTCAGCGCTTGTGAGGATGCTTCCAACGTGAGAGGTAAAACGTCGTGAAGGACAGAGGGGCAGCACTCGACACGGTCGTCCCGGAAAAACAGCTTTTGGAAAACAATCTCATACATTGTCAGAAACCGCTTAGTCCTGTACAGGGTCGCGGTGAGCCGGAGCCTATCCCAGCAGACATAGGGCACAAGGCAGAGATACACCTACGACGGGACGCCAGTTCATCACCGGGCACTGCGGACAATTTAGTCTCATCTCATCTCATTGTCAGCATCCGCTTAGTCCTGTACAGGGTTGCGGTGAGCTGGAGCCTATCCCGGCAGGCACAGGGCACAAGGCAGTGATATACCCACGATAGGACGCCAGTCCATAACCGGGCATTGCAGCCAATTTAGTCTGCAAGCCAATCAATCTATGCAGCAGCATGTTTTTTAGACTGTGAGAGGAAATCGGAGTGCCCAGCGAAAACCCACGCGGACACGGGGAGAACATGCAAACTCCACACAGAAAGGCACCCCAGCTGAGATTCGAACCAAGGACCTTCTTGCTGTGAGGCGACAGCGTTACTCACTGGGCCACCGTGCCACCCTGGAAAGCAATCATCATCACAATTGCACGTCCAGTTCTCATCTCGCTGTGTTAGACTGGAGGCAATGTATGGCAGTTTTGAAAATCTGTGGTCCCGCACTCAATAATTCTCTACAATCGCTCGCTCAGCAGTGGTCAGTCACCTCCTTATCACTCTGCTATTGCTGCGGTTGCCGTTCCTGTGAACTTCATGCTTTGATTCCTTCACCAAAGCTGAGGACTCGGTAAACCAGACTTACTGGTCTCATTCACACCATATTCAAGCACCACACTGTGCGTCACAACAACACACTCACCAGCCAGCCATTCACTACCACACTCACCCAAACACCCAACCACCACACTACAGGTCACAGCAACTCACGCATTCACCCACTCACTACACTGCAAGTCACACACACCAGTCTTCCTTTCACTACCACTTGCATCCAACCAATCACCCAACCACTCATCCACACACCACAATGCAGGTCCCAAAACTTCTCTGCTGCCAAATCCCATTGACAGCTCCACTTGGCAAATCCTCCAATCTCCTTCCCCCCCCCCCCCAAGTGCTTAGACTCTTGCTCAAATTAAAAATAATCAGGTAACGTTTATCTAGCATATCTAGAATGGTGCTGTTGGTTGCTGACCACTGGGCACATTTGCTATTTGGACCGGTGCTTAAAAAATATTTTCAAAAAATAAGATTTCACTCTCAATCTCCCTTCTGAAATGCAGAGTGGGGTAGATCTCATCTATACGGTGGTGGCAATTCCACATTCACACACCAAGGACTACGTTCGCAGTGGCACACAGCACCTACATCACACATGGCGACTACATTGTGCATTTTATGCTAGGCTACATTGTCAACGGAGGGGTGTGCAGTATGATCCATTGTTGTACTGTTCTTCATTGTTGAAACATCTATGATTCCTGGTGTAGCCAACCGGCGCTGACCAGCGTGATGATGCACGGTCAAGTAACTTCTATGACCCGCAGGGTGTGGTCTCGGGGAAGTCCTCATCTAGCAGTGGATTAACAAAAGGGCTGCTCATGTGTCCACACACGTCCTTGCCGAATGTCCAATAAGGCAGTGATATTTTGAATGAGCTGGACGCCAAACGAAAGTATCACTCCATGACCAGGGCTTGAACTTGCAACCTTCAGTTGTGAGTCACGTGTACTAACCACACTGCCACACGGCCGGATGCATACATTGCTCCACAGAAATCGATTACTTGACGCGTCATAATTTTTTTTCTTGTTTGTGATATTTCATGAGCCTCCTGTACAATTCACTACAAACCGTTCTTCAGAAGTATACGAATTCATCGCATCTGAAAAAAAAAATTAAACAGAAATGAACGAGCAAAGGAAAACATAAATGTTAGGGGTTAATTAGGGTTCGAGCTCATCCTTGCACAATCAGAAGCTGTAAGTTCGTTACATAATCACCTGATTGTATATATTACTTGCCCTGGTCAGTTTGTACATTTGTCGTAGAGAATGAATCCCACGTCCAATGCTCGCAAGCTCACTGAGTATTTTCTGCGGTAATAAAACATCCATTTAGCTATATGATTAAATTGTGGTCAGACGATATCTGCAGCACGTTGTAGAACGCTGCACATGTAAATACATAGCATAGGTTCATTTTGGGATCCAGACACAGCTATTTCAGAAACGTTGAATAGAGGCAGAATTGTCCGATTTACAGTAATGTAGATACAGCATCACAAATAACACGATAAACAATGAGTCCATTGTGTTTAAGCTTAATGTTGATGTATTCACGTCGCGCATTATATAATAACAGTATGTTGCATATCCGACCGTCACTTCCGCCCTGACCAATTAACCGCTCGTCTCACCGCGGCATGCGCGCGTTATGCAGATTTCGCGTCTCTAAACACTAATTCAATCCGATTTGACATGCGGGCCGAGGCTTCTCAACCTCACTTCTAAAGCACAACAAACCCGAACCAACAATGCCTAAGCAACGGTGTGGCCGTCAGGTTCCACAGGTGTGTTCACAACGCATCCTACGCACGTGTCACAAAGCCACGTGGCTCCCCGCCCCCCAGGGGGCCGGAGCGCCGCTCTGTGCGGGAACTGTCAGAAGCTGTGGCCACGTGTCTTCGCGTCGCGCTCTGCAGGGAGGTCCAGATGTCTCGTGACCCACATTTGAGGTGACGCCTCACATTTCTTCAACAGAAATGCATTTCTTCAAAAGAAATGTACAGGACGTAATGATGTGGGCTCTCACGGCTCGACGTATGAGACTGCTTTCCATGGCTGTTCCTGCTCTCTCCTTCATGACGTTTCGCCTCCCACGTTGGAGGCATCATCAGATTAGGGCTGTATCTGTCTTTCAGGGCTATCCCAAAAGACCGGAGACAAGACAACGGTAGAATTGAAAGAGGCAGTGATGAATACGTTTTTTCTCAAGTGGTGCTGGTGGCGATGCTGCATCAAATCTCTCAAAGGACATGGTGTCGAATCTTCCAGTGCAAAGAAAACGTTGCTTCCCATGCAGATTCACTGGTCCCTTGGCAAGGACATTGGTAATATATACTATACCGGGTTTTGCCGGGTATTCCGGTTTCTTCCCATCGTTCAAAGACACACAGCTGCCTAGGTTCATTGTCCTGCTGAGTAAATAACCCCAAAAATTGTGCCCTGCGATGCAACATACTGGCGTCACATCCTGGGTATTACCTCGCCTTGTGCCCTCTGTCGGCCGGGATAGACTTCAGTCCCCCGCGACCCTATACAGGATAAAGCGGGTACTGGTAATGAATGAATGATATTTCATAATGTTAAGATATGTTACGCTTACATTCCTTATATTACATTACTCACCCCACTGGCAACCAAATATTAACTTTTGGAGTCTTCAGGACCGGCACGCACGTGCATCTCCCCGACAAACGTTCCGCTGCTCTCAGAGGCCACCGTGCGCGCGTGATCGGCACACCCCACGCAGGCCCGCTGAGAACTGGCAAAAACGCAGAACCTGAGGTGCCACTCATTGCGTTCACAATGCGGAAGAGCCTGCAACCGGATGGGTGCGTCAGCCACAACTACAAAAAAAACCCAGATAGTGCGGTGATCTCGCGTATTAGTGAATGTCTCCCAGTGTAAACTTCGGCACATTTGTTTTTTTGTCCTCCGGGTACTCAGTTTTCCTCCCACCATTCAAAGATATGTTCGTGTCTCGGTTAATTTACCTGCTGAGTAAATCTCCCACAAAGTGCCCTGTGATGTACTGGCGTCACATCTTACACATAGCCCACCTTGCGCCCTTTGCCTGCCGGGATTGCCTCTGACACCCTGCGACCCCGTACGCGGTTAAGTGGGTACTGAGACTGAATGACGTGCAATTTTGCCCATGTTCTGCCGTGAGAAGCAACGAGTATTTCACGAGTGTTGAAGATGATTTGGTGAGCAGCTCTCCCCGTAATAATCCCCAGGACGTCGTCTAATGTCCTACGATCAGGAGGTCGGCACAAGCGTTCGTACGCTTGTGCCGAGCTTTGTGAACAGGCCTGTGAATGTCTTCGGTGGTGGCCTCGTGTTGCACGTCTGAAGCGCTGCCAATAAACGATCGAGGTTGGCAGTGGTTGTTACCGTTTGGTCTGTGGTTTCAAAAACATATTGATGCAGAGCTTTACAGACATCCACAGAGACCCAGAGACTCATGCAGAAACCCAAAGACTCACATCTACGCTTACAAACTCAGGTTCAGAGACTCGTATGGAGACGTATCTTGTATTCCGGGGAGTTAGGAACAAGGTTTACAGATGTTTTTGGAGGTAGGTAAGTGAACTCGAACAGGGGTTTCTCAACGTCTGGCAACTCAAGGCCTACATGGTCCACATTGGTCTGGTCTCTGCGGACCACGAGGTGGCGCTCGTGGCCCAATCAGGGTTCGCGACCCACCGGTTGAGAATAGCGGCACGAGTTGATGGCTTCAAAGTGGATCTGATGAATATCTGACACTGTCAGCGAATGACTTAAATTGACATTGACATGGACGAGTGTACCATACTTTAAAATGCACAACTACAGTCACACTGTGGCCAATAAATAATCAACCATCAGTGTAGGCGACAGTCGCTTTTGCCTTGTACCATGAGCACACATTCGACAGAAAGATGCGGTAGTGGCGAACCAAATGCCAGCTCGACAGGCAGGTGCTAAACAGGTAATTACCAGACAAGTAAGCGCCAGACAGCTAACCAGATCAATCATTTACCATTGCAAACACTTTGCTTCACGTGTCTGGGCAGTACACAAGGTATACATTCAACACCGCTGAAACAAACACTGTAATACCATGCAAAGGTCATTGCCCATAAAAAGATATAAAACTTGCAAACGTACAGGTGTGC
>JAZEWT010000009.1:19255119-19278380 GCA_036362905.1 Mordacia mordax | reverse complement strand
GGGGCACTGGCGATGCATGCAATGGACAACGTTTCTGGCAATGACCCTTTTGCCAAGTGCTATGACTCTGTTCTGGAGACGGGATGAAACGCTGCCTGTTATCTATTTGTTTAAGGCCCCGTTATTGCGCGAATGTGCCGAGCTTGTTTTTGCTGCGATCGCAAATCGCCAAAAACACGAGTTCAATTCCGGAGACGACACGAGTTCAATTCCTGGCCAAGGCTGAGGAGGAAGTAAAATGCAGGCCATTGTATTCCCTCCATAATAAAGAAGACAAATGTACCCCGATTCTGGGGAGGCGACTGAACCGTCGCTTCCTTCCCCTCTGCTGCAAAACAACAGTTTAGTGACAGACAAATACGTGTGCAGATCCTTGTCCACTGCTGGATGAGTGTTGCCCGATACCGTGCACGGAGGTTATCATCTGACCCATATATCAATATGAAGGCCCTCTCGAGCGTTTTGCGGGTGATGTCTCCCCCCACTTTAGTAGAGGCACCTTCCACCAGCAGTGGCGTGAGCGAGCACTTGCAGGGCTGCGCCTTTACATTTTACTCACTGGTAACGTACATGTAATACTACGTAATATCGCCTGATGATGCCTCCAAAGTGGAAGGCGAAACGTCGCGAAGGAAACAGAAGGAACGCTCGACGCAGCTATCACGAGAGAACAGCTCTTGTGAGAAATTAATGACAATAATTGCACTTCAATAGTGCTTTTCACCCGATGGTTACAAAGCGCTGCACAGAGCTGCGGAGAGAACGGCATGTATCACTCGTACTTTGACACATTAATTCCGATTTAACTGAATGTAAAGATTGTTAATATTCTAAATTTGCTTTCTTTGGCATGTTTTCTCATATATTCAGCCGTGAAAGTCTTCCATCATTACTATGTATAATTTAATACAATCGTGCTCTATCAACCAAGGAATAAACGTCAATGTGTATACGGAATACAGTGAGGTATACGTGTAGATTAGGGTTGCCACCTGTCTTGTTTTTTTCCGGGACCGTCCTCGTTTTTGAGAAAGCTGTCCTGGCCAGTATGTACGTTTGTCAGGAGAATTCAAAGGCTGGGCTTTTTTTTTTCAAATTGCACGTACAGTCATATCTCTCCCTTATTCAGTCCACCCTCACGAAACGTCTCGTTTTTTGTACTTCCGAAGTGTTAACCCTCAAGGCCCACTTGGGTGTCCACGGACCGCTTGGTGGCGCTCGCAACCCACTGATGGGTCGCGACGCGACCCTATCCTATCTCGCAACTCGCCGTGCGAGCCGCTCTCCGTACAGCCGGCGTTGTTCCCAGAGCATCCATAACCACGGTGATGATCGGGGAAGCTTGCAACGAGGGACCCAGGTGAATGGGTTGTACACAGCACTAACAGGCTGATTGGGGGCAAGTGCTGTTAGCTAGCACCTATAAAGATCGACACGGCGCACGAGGCGTTTGGGTGGCCAGCACCACCCCCGACCGCCTTTGTCTCCCGAGTGGCTACGTATACACGCCGGACCAGGAACTCACGAGGCTGAGTCGACCTGGGGGAGGTCAAAGACCGGTTCAGATAATCGTCACCGGTGTTGGCTGTGAGCGCTAAACGCGTCAATCACCGGGTATTGTAGCGCGGCGCGCTAACCGCTACACTACCGCTCCCCAGGCACAGGAATGCACACACACAGCGCTCGGCCAACAACGTACACGCGACCAGCATGCAAGCCGCTCTCACACGCACACACCCGACACACATCCTCAACACACGTAGCCTCAACACACGAATACCAGACACACACACACGCCGATACGTACACAATCAGCACGAACGCACACACTCACAAATACAGGCACTTACGCATTGATGCGTACGCACCCAACACACGAAGCGCGTTCAACACAATTGTCGCAGTGTACATCTAGTACACACACATACGAACTTATTTGAATACACACACACAGAGAATCCCTTTCCCCCTATCTATGCAGCATGACCGCCATTCACAAAGCCTTTACTTTAACCCACGCTGCACCACTACCATCCGTGCGTAGCCCTGATCCACAAACATCAACACCACCACCATCATCACCACCAACGGCGACACCCCGAGCATGGGAAAGCCACAGCCGCCGCACTGTGCGCTCGCTGAGTGCCGCAATCATCATCATCATCACACCGTGTGACGACGTGCGGACCACGCTCGCCTCGCTTCAAAAAACACACACACAACCACCATCATCATCATCACCTCCATCCATCGACACGAATGAACACGCGCGCCTCACCTCGCTCAGCCTGCGCTGCACCGCCCGTGGTAGCGTTTGTGCTGCTTCCCCTGGGCGCAGGAGCGGAGAGCGGAGGTCGCGGCGCGGGGTGCCTGTCCCCGCTGCGGGAGGACAAACGTTGTGGATCTCCCGTCTGCGTGGCGAAATCTCTCTCGCGCGTCGCGACCTCTACCGCCGGCCGACACCGCGCGTGTGCTGCTCGAGTTGTAACGGCGGTCGCCTCGCGGTGCGCTCACTGCTGCGCGCGTACTGCGATGTTGCACCACCGCTGCGATGCCCTGCCTCTCTCGCCTTCGCGCTCCCCGCTCTCTCCTCTCGTGCTCTCAGTGGCACCAATTGCACGGGAGCTCTGCATCTCTAGGGGGCACATTGAGAGGCGGCGCTACCTCCTCCGCCCCCCCCCTACACCCCGCGAGTGCCATTGGTTCACGCCGATCTGCGGTGCTGGGTGGACGGGAGGGGTGGGGTTCGTGTGTGTGTGTGCTTGCCGCTGCCTATGCGATCTATCAAATACAAAGCTGCGCCGCACCGCCTGCCCGTCAGGGCAACGCATTACACAGCCAAGTGCGAGTGGAATTCCTACTGCACATAGTATATTAGGTGTTGTGTTTGAGTGATACGCTCTCGGGGGCGAGTGGGTGGAAAGCTTCACGCAGTGATACATATTATGTAATATTATTCCATGTTTTTAATCACCTATTTCACCTGGACAATCTCTTGAGCTTGACAAACCTCGTTTCTAAGGGTATTCAGTTACATACATAGCCAGAGACATAATACCGCATATATCTTTAAACATACAATGTGTGGCAGTACTGTATACATTTGCAGAAAAATATAACGTATACATAAAAATGCATTAGAGGGCTTAACACCTCATCTCATCTCATTATCTGAAACCGCTTAATCCTATATAGGGTCACGGTGAGCCGGAGCCTATCCCGGAAACACAGGGCGTAAGGCAGAAATACACCCGCGACGGGACGCCAGTCCATCGCCGAGGGCTTAACACATACCTTAATTTCAATGGGAGCTATCCGGGGCCGAGCTCCGTAAAATATCCCGTACTCTGACTTGCACAGTTAAACCTGTTGTCAACAGACAGAGCAGAGGCTTAAAAAAGAAACCGACATAATTATCTGGATTTCATCCCAAAGCCCTGAGCAAACAAACAAACGAGCGGTATAAAATCCACAGCCCGGTAAATGGCGTTATGACGTCTGGCGTCATCTCGCGAAGCAGCCAAACCAATGCGCTTGCGTTCCCCTTCCAGGGGGAAAGCGTGCTGGAGGAACTCGCCGACCGCCAGGTCTGAATTGCCTAGAAAAAGACAGCTGGCAAATAAATGCTTGCGCTAAAAGAGGGTAAATCCGCAAATCGGTCATCATGGCCCATGCACCTACCACAACGGCGGACTCATCTCAAGGACACATTTTTTTATGCAGAAAATAGACTTTCTAACATTTTCAGTGACTTCACGTGACCAAATAAAAGTCAATAGAAATTTGAATTTCGTGACGTGAAAATGGGTCTGCATGACGCCAGAAAAGCCAATGACAACACCAATCATCTTCTAGACCTTTGCAGCGGTTAAGGTCTCTCCGTGCTCAGCTCCTACTTTCAGAGGAATAACACCGCTATATCGACCTGGCTATCCAATGACCATTGAACCATGAAAACAGTGGATCATGTCCTCTGCTGCACCAGCTCAAACTGCCAGCCATATTGGGTTTGCCTCGGTACCTGCCAACACCGACAATCGTCTGGTGGCTTCTCACTTTTGTCTTCGCTCTCAACCAAGTCAATTGTCAATCAGACCAAAGTGCTAAATATGACGCCACAACCATGGCACTGACGGTGCGTTGGTTGGGTGATAAACCGTCGCTGTGAATAGCGCATTACAAGATAGAATACTAATAAATGACCCGGGCACAGCCTGGCTAATATGTGGTAGATAGATATATGGATGTTTATTATTTACAGCATAAAGCACCCAGTGAGCTTGCAAGCTCTACATTTGGGATTCCTGCGACACAATACACATTATAACAATACCAAATCTGGTGTCATCATCTGGGTAGTGAATCCCAATCTTGGATGGAAGGTCACTGCGCCAGTCCTGGATATCGGTGGAAACATATGGCGATACGAATTGGGACAGTGCAGATGTCAATAAGAGAAACGCTTAAGAAGATCCCACGGCCGAACCACTTCACACAATCCCAGCAGCAGTGGGCGATCATAAACCGCACCACGACTTCCCAAGCGCCATGTGCATCCTATCTTTAATAATTTAGCCTACCAATTGATAACGTGCACAGTATTCGTTCAGCGTGAAATGTATTGTTTCGAAGGGTCAAGGACTCAGAGTAGGGTGGATATCGCACAAAGGCATGGAGGGGAAAGGCAGCCACGCAGTTAGCCTGCGCCAACATTTGCCAAGCACTGCGTTCTATATACAATGATGCCATTGGCCAATTAATGATTGTTATTTAAGTCATGGGAGGAAACCAGAGAACCCAGAGGAAACCCACGCAGAGCACAACACGCATCCTCCACTCAGAAAGGTGTCCGAGGCGGACATTGAATCGCCTTGGGCAGGAATACCTTTCAGCAAGGCGCGGATATTACCACTGCCTAGACACCGTGCCACCCATTCATTGGTAACATGAATCGCGATTATTGAGATAATTCGCATGGCAGCTGTGATGAACTTCAATCAGTGGAACAAGGCATATATTCAGTCATTTCTTACGTTCACTTCTAGCCGGAATAGCAAACCGCTTCCGAAAATGTTCATGCTGGGTATCAAAACTCCATCTTTTCACGTAACACAATATGCTGGCGTACACAGAAGTGGCAGGCGCATTCACTGAGTTGAAATGGTTTGATATGTTCCTGTGGTCTCAATGGATATGGTCATAGTGTAACGATACAATCTGGGATGTGGCTGTGCTGGTATATCATCGTTCAGAATAAACGCATCTTATTTCTCATCTCATTGTCACAACCGTTTAATTCTGTACAGGGTCGCGGTGAGCCGGAGCCTATCCGGACAGACACTGGGCGCAAGGCAGGGATACACCCACGATGGGACGCCAGTCCATCACCGGGCACTGAGGGCAATTTAGTCTGCAAGCCAATTAACCTATGCAGCAGCACGTTTTTGGACTGTAGGAGGTAACCGGAGTGCCCGGCGAAAACTCACGCGGACACGAGGAGAACATGGAAACTCCACACAGAAAGGCACCCGAGTCGAGATTCTAACCCGGGACTTCTTGCTGTGAGGTGACAGCGCTACCCACTGGGCAACCGTGCTGCCCACGCATCTTATTTGACGTTCCAAAAACATCGCAGATCCTAGCTTTAGAATTTCTCCGAAGCAATGCCGCCGTGAACATCAACCGCATCAGAACAGCGACAGACCAATGCGCATCGCCCCTTCAGTGAAATAAAAATGAAGTACACAGCGCACAGTTATGCGATTGTGGCCATGCAACCGAGACAAATGACCATAGAGTAAACCACTGCAGTCAGCTCTTGAAGGAGGAATTTCAAAACACCACGAAATGTCCCCTGAAGCCCTCTCGTCGTGGCTCTCATTGCTCTTGACATTAGCGTTAAGCTCCAGAACATGGAGTATACCTGTCACACGCTCAGCCAGCATGAGCCATGTGAAGAGCAAATGCGCCGGTAGGGGTGCCGATGACTGCTGAGAATAATCCGTTCGAGTTGCGACAATTGCGGTCAGCACGGTGCCGAGGAGTGGGGTCGCGATGTCACCTCACAGCAAAGAAAAACTTTCGGGTTCGATTCCCGGCTCGGGTGCCTTTCTGTCTGAAGTTTGTGCACTTATCCCTGTGTCCGCGTTGATTTTTGCTGGGTACTACAACGATGTGTATATAAAAAAAAGAGTTATTGCTGCTGATTTTTCGTTTTAGTGCCGTTGTTATTAACGTGCCGTTCTCTCCGCAGCTCTGCGTTGCGCTTTGTGACCCTCGGGTGAAAAGCGCTCTATAAATGCAATTATTATTACTCGGGTTTCCTCTCACCGTCCAAAGACACGTTGCTACCTTGGTTCATTATTATGCTGAGTAAATTGCACCAAAAAGCGTGCCTTTCGATGTGCTGGCGTCACATCCTGGGTATTCCCCTGCCTTGCGCCCTCTGTTGGCCGGGATAGGCTCCGGCTCTATACACCCCTGTACATGATCTAATCTCATCTCATTGTCAAAACCGCTTCGTACTGTACGGGGTCACGGTGAGCCGGAACCTATTCCGGCAGACAGAGGGCGCAAGGCAGGGATACACCCACGATGCGACGACAGTCCATCACCAGGCACTGCGGGCAATTTAGCCTGCAAGCCAATTAACCAATGCATCCGCATGTTTTTTGGACTGTGGGAGGAAACCCCTGTACATGATTAATAACAATAATTGCCCTTCCGGAGCGCTTCTCACCCGAGGGTCACAGAGCGCTGCACAGAGCTGTGGGGAGAACGGCGCGCGTCAGCAACAACAACGACATATGAACGGCAAATCGTTTGTTTTCTAATCGGGTGCTGCTAACGCATTGCTGCGTTTGACATGTTCGAGGATGTGATTGATGATCCCGCAGGAATGCACGCACCTGCGGGCTCGCGCGCCGTGACTTAAGCGTCCAACAGCCAATAGCGAGCCAGCATCGCGACCACGCGGCCAAACATCCCATTACGCCGCCGATACCGATTCCGTCGCCCACTCTGCGCGCGCGGCGGAATCGAGCCTCGGTATCGCGTGTGTGGAATCGCTCGATTCGATTGCAGGCGAAAGCGGGGTTTTTCTCTTTGAATCTGGGCCGAGGGTTTGTTGGAGGGAGCGAGTTTCTCAAAGCTCTCCCTTTCCTTCGTCCTCGTACCAAGCCTTACCTCGTCGTCGTGCTCAAAGTGAGCGGCCGCCCGCTTCTCGTCGCCTGCGCGCACCGCCAGGTGCGTTTGGCCGTTGCGGGCGATGGTCGTGAGCGACGCGGCGCTCCAGTGAAGCCCGCGCGTCCAGTTCGCGTTACTTTACCATTGTACTGCGGCCGTGTGCGTTATTACTGTGGCCGATAGTAGTTGCCACGGCACTTGGGTCCGTCCCGTCATCCATCGGCTGGCCTTCGACCCTTGGCGTGGCCTTAAAGTGAACCCGGCCTGGCACGAGGCGCCGTGGTGATTGTCCCCTGCACTTAGTGGCGAATGTCGGCTCTATTGTTAACAATGGTGTGTTTTGTCAGTTCGCAGATCGCGGCGTCTGGTAACGGGTTTTCAACCTCGTTAAACCTCGAGGCGCACTTGGCTGTAGTCTCCACGGACCGCTAGGTGGTGCTGCCGAGAAAATCGATTCCAGTATGTTAGTCCTCTACGTTTACGCGCCTGTGTATACGACTTAATAACTGTTGTCTACGATTTTGTAACGAAAGCAATGTGCTTTAACCATGAACGCTTCACGGAGCCCCGAGCGTCGCTTGCAAGAGGGTCCTGCGTGTCTGGTGCGCGTGTGTTCTGTGAAATTAGTGTATATGGAGCGGTGGCGCAGTGGTGAGCGGACCTGGAATCGGATCCCTGCCACGGCTAACATCAGTTCTGAGTAATATCAGAGCCGGTGTTTGGGTTTTGCTGTGACTACGACACCAGCATTTCGAAAAGTGTGGTCTGTCAGCTTTCAGATTGACACGCGCGTGAGGAGACCTTCATCTGACGTGACGACAGGCTCTCTGGGCCTGTCTCGTTGGTCGACTCAGCCTTAGTCATGGGGCGCACTGTAAACGTCATCGCTGGGGAGACAAAGGCGGTCAGGCGTTCTGGTCACACTTCCACGCGCAGGTTTGTCACTGCCTGCATTTGATAACAGTGATGCCTGTGGTCGCTGCTGTTGACCGTAGGTGACAGGCGATGTCTCAGAAACGGAGGCGCCAGGGCCCAGTCATAGAGGTCAGAAAGCGCCACCATGGGCAGGAAGACGGCGGGGATGAAGAGGAGCGAGTGGTCAGCAGCCAAACATCATTACAGACACCTGGCCGGAGCCGCAGTGACGAGCAGGTGAGGCGCAAAATGAGCTGGCCTAGGCACCACTGGCCTTCTTAAAACCCTTAACCCTAAACCTTATGCAAAACACCTACCCCAGTGGTGGACATTGTGTGAATCGCAAAATATTTTATTTCTTATGGTTGTATGTGTAAAGTATCTTCCCTTTTTTTTGTGGCCCACGAACCAGTAACGTTCTTCTCAATTGAGAATCGCTCTCCATCGTTCGTTTGGGTACCATGACTAAGAATAAAGCAAGGAGAAATGCACAAGAGATAGGATTGAAAACGAACAGCAGTTCAGCCAGATGCTTTTGCGGCAAAGTGTAGCGAGAGACTGCGCTGGTCATCGCGTCACCACCACCTCTCGCCACGTGCTACTGTCACCCCACAAGTGTTCAAAATCTACCCCCTAGGGAGTTACGGAGGTATACAGGTAAATGTTAACGATTTGTCGAATTAGCGATAGTTAAATCTGCAGTAGTCAAGTGAACGAAAAAGATGGTTAAGTGCTATTTGTTTAATCAGTTTCACTTTATTATTAGGACTTACGTCAAGATCTTATATTTTTGGTCAAATTCATGCAGAAATACAGAGAATTCTAAAGGGTACAGAAAAGTTTTCTCACCACTAGATGCTTATGTTCTCGTAGGTTTTCACGGCCCGATACATGAGAATTTATTTTCAAAGATGTTTCCGGTGTAGCCGTGTCGAGTGCTATCCTGAAATAACAGATTTGTAAAGCAACTTTCAATGGATGCTTATGGCAAGAAAAGCGAGACATTGTGATATTTTGTACCTCACAGCAAAATTCATCTTGTTTCTAGGTGGGATCAGACTGCGGTATCATTGAAGAATTATCACTTAGGAACTTCATGTGCCATTCATTGCTTGGCCCATTCAAGTTTGGACCCAATTTAAATTTTCTCATCGGTAACAATGGAAGTAAGTATTTTCACATCACCATCTCTTATCACTGACATCCTCTCACCACCCGTGCATTTTGCTTCTTACCATGCATCACCATCGCCTATTATCACGCGCCTCCTATCACTGCAGTGTGCGAGAAACTATGGGTGACTTCTCGTGACTGATCCAAAATTCCCGCCCCCCCGCAATAGATAAATAGGTATTCAGATAAATTGTTCATTTTTATTCAAAGCCGCAATAAGTAATCCCGTGCTATTCAAGGGTCTGCAGCATACAGCCTTAGACATAATTGAGCGTAGTTATAGTATTTGAAAATGTTGCAACGGTAATCCAACAGCATCGACTTTAAACGTGTTACAAAAAGTAAATTTGGATTATGAAAAAAAAATGTATGGGGAAAAATTCGTATGAATGTATCAAAGTACCAGTGATACATTGCAATGAGTATTTCAGTCTCTTATGTTCCACTAAATGAAAGCTAAAATATAATTCTGATCTTTTAGTGTATACTCAAAAATAGTGAATTTAAATGAATGAATTTGTACAATATTCTGCACATTAAAAGAAACAGCATTTTTAAATTAACATTTGGGTGTCTTTTTAAATCTGGTTGGATTGTGTGGCTGGATTTGTACAACTTGACAACTTTGTAGTGTATCCAACTACAGCATCTCGTAATTCGTGAAATATTAAGCACAAGACCAAAGGTTCAAGACACTAAGCAGCCATAATTAAGCAATGCTGTCAAAGTTGAAATAAATAAGAGTTAGCACATTACTTGAATTAAGAAAGAAGCAGAAAACAAAGTCTTGTGTGTTATGGTGTTTGAACTTAGTGTGATTGAGACCAAAGTTTCAACATGGATGAAGGAATTGATGAAGAAAATTAACAAGAGCAGTAGCTAAAGGCAGATGACAACTTGATGATGGACCACCGGTGAGCCAGTGATTAGAGTGGGGCAGTGAGTGCTCAATCATATAGCAACCTGAGTATGTTAACATTCGTCAATTACATTGATGTAGCCAATCATTGCACTGATGTGATTTTATTTCCAACAAGGGTTCTTTCTGTAAGTTAAAGTGGTTTGATATATCATGAGTGCTAATGAGATGTGGGTTGTTTGATTGCTGCATTTCGAAGGTGGTAAGAGTGCTGTACTCACTGCTCTGATCGTGGGACTGGGAGGCAAGGCATTCGTCACAAGCAGAGGCTCCTCAATTAAATCCTTCATAAAGCATGGACAGAGGTACCTATTCCTATTCTTGCACCATTGACAAACCCAATTGGTTCGTAAATATGTGTAAATGCACGGTTTTAAGCGCATCATAAAACATTGCCTTCATCTCTCGATTTCACAATTTTAGTGTGGAAAATTGTTTTAATAAAGACATCTGTAGTTAACCTAAGCACTTGAATATTTTGACCATGCATGGTGCATTTGTGAGGAGGGCAACAACTGATAACAAAGCAAACACAAGAAGTGCAGCATATACAAGTCAAATTTCAACAATTGTGTTACTTGAAACCACGTGAGAACTCAAGAGGGGCGGCACGGTGGCCAAGTGGGTTCTGCTGTCGCCTCACAGCAAGAAGGTTCCGGGTTCGAATCTCTCGGCTCGGGTGCCTTTGTGTGGAGTTTGCATGTTCGCCCTGTGTCCACGTGGGTTTTCGCCGGGCACTCCGGTTTCCTCCCAGAGTCCAAAAACATGCTGCTGCATAGGTTAATTGGCTTGCCAACTAAATTTTGCCTGCAATGCCCGGTGATGGACTGGCGTCCCATCGTAGGTGTATCCCTACCTTGCGCCCTGTGTCTGCCGGGATAGGCTCCGGCCCACCGCGACCCTGTACAGGACTAAGCGGTTTCTGACAATGAGATGAGATGAGAACTCAAAAGAGACCATGATTTTTCCCATGCAATGGTGACCTGGGTCAATAAGGTGACAAAGCAGAATGATTACATTTAGAGTCCAGAATGAATGGTAATGAGAGTGAAAATAATCATGTCACATGAAAAATTGAACATTTTCCACACGTGTAAATTACAATTAAGTATTACATTTGATGTATGCATAAGCACAATTACAATTAAGCTAAATAAACCTTAAATAGTGATAGTGTGACTTGTTAAAATATGTGACGAGACGAGAATATAGAATTCAAATGCAATTGCAAATGAAGTTCTAAAGAATTGATTGTTTGGCATCAAATTGTGACTTAGATGGGAGTGTAACCAAGGACATTTTTAAAGCAATGGCATTTCAGGTGTTGGACCATCTACAGAGAATAGGTGCAACCTTGTGAACTGTGTCCATAACACAATGCACCTTAGTTTGGGGATGTATATGATTCAGTATCACTGAACAGTGAAGGGACTGAGTTTTTGGCACCGGCTGACTGCATTTCTGCCTTCCCTCTCCCCCCCCCCCGTAGTTTCCTCGCTACTCCTCTGTAATGATGTTGCTCAGGATAAGCGTGTCTGCTAAATTCTTATTTTTATTAATATGTGTATGCGTCTCTGAGTTGAGAGAGGGTGAAAACCAGTGTTGTAGTAAAGATGAGTGGAACAATTTGTTTATATGATAAGTCGGTGTGATCAACCATTGTTATTATTCAACATATTCACGTGTTTCAGCCGCTCTGTGCATGTTCATTCTGTGCACAACGCAGTTCTGCAGATATTTCTATAACACTGCGGAACGTTGGGGAAGATGCGTATAAGCATGACCTGTACGGAGACTCCATCATCATTGACAATCACATAACTTCTGACGGGCAGAGGCTATACAAACTGAAGAGCAAATCAGGTACTTAACTCACACCATGTATTTCCTCCTTAAGTGTCTGTAGTAAGGCCTATCCTATGCCGTCAGGCAGACTTTATTGCTGTGCTTTGGGAAGGCTTCATATTGTTAATGCTTTGGAGAGAAATTGGGCAAATATTTTTGCTGTTCTGGAATGTTATTTGCTACATTTACTCACACATGCACGAGAGCCCAATAGCTCCAAAATTTTAATGTAATGTGATATACATTTTTAAGACCCCTCGACAAACTTTTATTTTACTTGTGAATCTTTTTGCAGGAAAAATAATATCCACGAAGAAAGAAGAACTTAACAATATTCTGGATTATTTCAATATCCAGGTTTGTCAGTAAAGTGAACGCAATAATCTTTGTGCAGCGAGTGAGCGTGCGCTCGGCCGTGTTGTGCTGACGTCACAGCCTCCCCATATAAAGTGATTGAAACCGTTGCGCTTTATTCTGAAGCGAACCCACCTCAAGTTGGTGCGGGTTGCCTGATGATGCTAATTGCAGTTATCAGCGAAACGTCGTATTTAATTTATAAATGCTGTGAATTTGCTCTTCAACACACCGGTGCGATGAGATAGTGACGCATTGGCACGTTTTGTCAACGTTGACATACTTTAATGATTGGCTGTTGTCGGTGGTGGAGGGTTTACGACAAACATTTTTTACGTGACCTAACCAAAAAAAATGGAATCTATTGAGAATAATCTTTAACAGTGCTTATTTTTTAGTCCATTTCCATTTCAAATAGCAGTTTGTTGGATTTTGTCGGCTTATGACAGCAAGAGATGAATGGATTATTTTATTTTTAATGGCTTGTGAATAATATATTGCCGTTAAATACGTGGTTTCTTTGTATTGTCTGTTTGTGGCTTAAACAATCTATATAGGTGGATAATCCTGTTTCCATACTCAATCAAGAAATGAGCAAGCAATTTCTTCATTCAAAGGATGAATCGGATAAGTACAAGGTAATGAGATGCATTTGTAGTGTGTCTTTTAGATATACTATATATTTTTTATTTTAAAGCGTTGTCAATACCAAAGGACATGTAATAAAGCGTAAGATGTGGGTAACATAACAATGGATGTTTGCTATCGACCACCTTGTTAAATTCGAGGACCTACTAATTGCTTTAACTGTACTCATGTAGGTTTTTATAGCGCGATGCATGACAATTGCTTTCCAAAGCTGTTTTTTTTCAGGATAGCCGTGTCGAGTGCTTCCCCTCTCTCCTTCATGACGTTTCGCCTCCAACGTGGGAGGCAATGTTTTGTAGGAGAGAGGAGGGGAGCGTTCGAAACGGCTTTCCCAAAAAAACAGCTTTGGAAAGTAATTTTGAATTATTTCATTGCTTTAATACTTCTTTCAAATAGCTACCATATCCCACAGGACGTTGATGACAATGGTCTTCCACAAATCTCTGCTATTCGAACTTCCAAGAATGCCCTTTTTTGATATGTTCATCCATCTCGAGAAACTCTTGACACAAGTCAATCTTTTATCATCCACTATCTCTTTCCTTCAGTTCTTCCAGTTATAACCAGATTTTCAATATCCTCTTTCCTCATAATATGCCTGAGAAACTTCGACTGCCTCATTCAACACCTTTCAACATCCCATTTATGACAACATTTCTTCAGTTGAGGTGTGGCTTGTCCAAGATACCTTCAATATTCGTCTAAAGAACCACATTTCAGTTGCTTCAATTCATGTTTCCATACTTGATGATTTTGTCCAACATTCCAATGCATACGTGAAAACCGGTATAACATAACAATCAAGAACTCTCAATTTAGTCCCCATTGAAATGTTATTATTTATCAGCATTTTCTTCATTTTGAAAAAGCTGTCTTTGACCATCCCTATCCTCCGTTTTATTTCATGATCACATTTACCATCTGATGTTATGCAGCTTCCCAGGTAGTTTAATTTGTTAACCTGTTTTACATTTTCATTACCTATTTTGATGATGCATACAGGTACACTTTTCTCCTTTGAAATTACCATGCATTCTGTTTTCCTAACATAAATTGTTAAACCCTTCTCAATGTAATGATGTAGGTTTTTCACGGCTCGACGCATCGACGCGGCTGTCCCGAGAGAGCAGCTTTTCGAAGCAATCATCAAACCCTTCTCACTTTTACTAACAGCCTTATCCAAAATTTCTTGCAGCTTCCCCTCTGAAACTAATAAGAAAGCTGCATAATCTGCATAACTCAGGATTTTCATATTTTGTACACCAATTATCAATTCTGGCAAACCTTCAGTTCTTTTCAAGATGTTCTCTTTTAATTTGGATTCTATCCCTTAATTAATTTAATGAACTGCTGCTGCCGTTTGATCCCAGTATATGTTCCTCAGAATTCTCAAATCTCTACCATCAATGTCCAGTTTTTGAATCATTTTCATTAGCTCCTCGTGCTTTATACTACTGAATGCTCTGTTATAGTCAATGAGATACAAATAGAGATCTTTCTTCATTTCAGTTTCCCTTTCTGAAAGCATTCGGATGATAAAAATGCCATTTCTTGTACCTTGATCTCATATTAAACCACATTGAACTTTTGCAACCTCTGGTTTTATCCTGTTTCTGGTTCCGAGCATCACCACCGTTAATAGGATCTCTGTTATGTGGCTCATTAGACGAATAGTTCTATGGTAGTCACATTCAATAGCTCTTGGATATTTGGGGAGTGCAATAAAGATCGATTTCCTGAGATCTTTGGATATCTCTCCAGTGTCATACATCTTTTTGATAATATTTGTCAAGTTTTCTAAACCAAAGTTTTCGAAACATTTTATTTGTTCTACTGCTGTTTCATCTGCTCCTGAAGCTTTGTTATTTTTCATTCTATTAATAACTGTTCTTCTGACTTAAGGATTTTCAACCCATCCATCCGTTTTTTAAAGAGATGCCTTTCCCTCTCGGGAGTTGTGATATACATTTTCAATACAATCTGTCTCTCTTCAAAACTTGTTCTCCATCTATGAGTGTCACCGTTTTAGCTTTTATGCATCCACTCGCAGTGCACCCTCCTTTACCTTGTGATGTCTTTGGTATTCCTAAACAATGCTGTAACATCTTTTTGCTTTTCTATTTCTGTGCATTGTTCATTTAGCCATTTTTTTCTTTTTCTATCTTGCCTAATGCTCGAATTTTATTAAGCAGTATCTGATAATCTGTCAAATTACAGTTTTTAATCTTTCTTCTGCTCTCCAATAATTCCAGGATCTCCTCCGCCGTCCGGTTCTGTTTCCTTCGTTGTGCCTTTTCTGATTTAACCTGTTTGGCTTTTCCAACCCATGCGTCTTTAAAAATGTTGATATATTTCCTTTTTTCATTCTTGCAATCGTTCTTTAACTTCAGTTTTGTATCTCTTATCAGATCGTTTTTCATTCGAACTTTATAATCGAACTTTTTGGTCGTTTTTAGTTCCTCAAGTTTCTTGAGCCTTACCCTCATGGTGCAAACTACAGGTACATGGTCACTTCCACAATCAGCCCCTGGGTACGATTTTGATTGTTAAACTGCATTCATGAAGCTTTTGTTGAATGTAATGTAGTCAATTTGATTTCCAAATTTATCTCCAGGGCTTTTCCAAGTGTACCTTCTTCTCAAATGGTGCCCAAAACATGTGTTTGTAATAACCTGACCATTCTCAACAGACCAATTTACCAATTTCTCTCTCATTTTTCTCTCCAAGACGATGAGGTCCAAAAATATTATCTATTCGTTCACTTTCAACTTTTGCATTGAGATGACCCATTATTATCACTACCTCTTGTGGCTTACACTGCTCCTTTGCTTCATCCAGATCTTCATAGAAGTACTCCATATCTGCTTTTTCACTTTATGCTGCCTGTGCATAAGCTGGTATCACTGAAATATTGAATGCTCTAGCATTTATTTTCACCAGCATGACTCTTCTCAGATATTGTCCGAAACCCATGTGTTGTAATATGCAATGTTGTAAATTATATTTGCAGTTTTTCATGAAGGCCACTCATTTGGAGCAGATGCAGAATGACTATCAGAATATTTTGGTATCGAAAAAGATCACAGAGGAGAAACTGCATCAGCATGAAGGCGTACGTGAACATTAAGCTGCATGCATTAAACTAAGTTTACCTACCCATATTAACACAGTTATACAAACATCCTCAGGTTGTCTGATGTGCAGATAGAATTCACTTTTTAGCCTTTCTCGATAATATTCCTGTTTTGCTGTCAGTATTATGCATGAAATGAAAATTCTGATTCCCAATGTTTTGTAGAAAGCCGTGGAATAGCACTTGTCGATGCCGCGATTTTATTGTTTTTAGTAGTTTACCATCAGGAGAAGTAGCCTTTGATTATGAACCCTCCTTCTAAATCTCTATTTAATGATATGCCAGGAATGCTTATGCAATCAAATCTTGAATATAAATAGATTTTTTTTTCCAGTCAGCTTCTTTTGAGCCTGAGCTTTTATTGTGGCATACCCTGGGATGCTCTGCACGAAAAGTGTTATATTAGAGCAAACTTTTGTTCGAAAATGACATCACTGAACTCATTTTTAAGTTCCTTCATTTCTGTTTAACCACAATACGTAGTTTCCCGCAGAAGTGTTCATCCCATGTAAATCAAACCAAAACTAATTCAGAGGTGAAATTTTCCAAACTGAATTAGAATACAACAATAAAAATGGTGCTTTTAGTACATTTGTTAGCGACCTGGCAGAATAATCTTGCTACACTGAAGATGCCAGATGTAATACGGGTTTCACTTCAGGCCCCCTGACCTTATTTTCCACGTTTACATTCTTTATCTTTGAAGTAAATGATTGTTTTAATCTGTGCAAATGTGTCCATCTGCTGTGTGGCGTTTAGAACTTGCGTGAGCTCTCAAAGGTGGTCAAGGAAAAACAGGAGAAGTATCAAAGAATTGCCAACCTGCAGGATCAGGAGCGACAAATTTTGGAACTTCTGAACCAACTTCCCTGGGCTGAGGCCAGTCCTGCAGATCTTTGTTGTTTATCACACACTTTTTTGCATGTTTATCATGCAGTGCTTGAAGCAGGTTACAGGCTGTTGTTACAAGTAGACCCAGAGCTACACCTTAGCAGTGTATTTGCATGCTTAAGTACTTGCACACATGTTCACTTTAACTTAAAGCATTGTAAGCAACCTAAACAATTTTACATCCAAAATACACACTCTCTGTCTTGATCACTCTTTCAGGTTCGGGACGAAAACGTTGCCAGAAAGACTCTGCAAGATCAGCTAAGTGTGGAGGAGAAGCGCACTGTAAAATTTGACCAGAATGTCGAAGAACATGAGGTAACTGGCACTTCTTTGATGGCTCCGGCAATAATGAAAACTTTATAATACTGAATAGAATTTGCAAGGCATGCATTTTGCATGCATGGTCATGGACGAGACATGCATATGGAGGCACGAAGACACTGCAGAGAGGGGAGGGTCGCCGAGGTCATTAGCCGACTCCAACTCGCCAGACACTGCTTCATGTGGACTACGCTATAGGCTAATTGCTTAATTCGTATTTTTTATTTAGTTGTGGGAGGAAAACGGAAGACCTGGAGGAAACCCATGCAGAATAGGGGGAGAGCACATAAACTCCACACAGAAAGGACCCCGAGGTGGTGATCAAACCGCCTCAGGCAATCCCTTCTTGCTGTGAGGTGCAAATGTTACCATTGCACCACTTAACGTGTGTACTTCAAAACGTGAATGTTAGGAACAGCAAAAGCACGACATGCTGTTACCTGTGACTGATGGGGCATTGTCAGCGTACCCATTGTTTTTGTATAGTATCCACAGTTAGTGCACTGCCGGACAAGTCAGGTAATGCATATTTTATGTGATCCAGCTGTGGCTCCAAGTAAACAATGGGAGGCAGGTTTTCTATGCAGTGTTAACATCTGCGCCTCACAGAAAGAGTGTCCTGTCAGAAGCAGTTTGAATCCTGCCTCGAGAGCCTTTGTACACGGAGTGTTTGAGTGTTTTCCTGTTCTACATGGTTTCCCCCAGGTTGTCCGGTTTCCTTCCACAGCTAAAAAAAAGAAATTCGGTCATTAATTGGGCGATAGCATGATATGTAAGACAGTGTCTGGCAATTGTAGGCACTGGATAGCTGTGTGGCTGTCTTTCTCCCTCTCTATGGTTTCCATATGCCTCAATCATTCTCGCGTTGAAAATCTTCCATTTTGAATGAATATGGGTTATTATTATTTTTTATCGTTAATTTTTTATCCTGCTATCGTTTGTTACTGCTGTTCATCTTTCGGTTGGGCTGTCCTGGTGTTGTTGGCGTGCCGTTCTGTCCGCAGCTCTGTGCAGCGCTTTGTGACCCTCGGGTGAAAAGCGCTCTATAAATGCAATTATTATTATTTTTATAGATTGTGTTTCTTAATTTTGTCTGCATGCTTACGCCATCCCTTCAACCCTCATTTTTGTTCGTTTCGCTTGCTCGTTTCCACGTGGCAAAAGAAATATCTGGAGGCAGCGGAATTGAAGTACAAAAGTCTGGAAGAGCAGCTGAATCAGCTCAAAGGTGACCTTGAACGGTTCATGCAGCAGAATGTGGTCTGCAAGCACAACCTGGAGGCAAAGAAAAAGGCTGAGAAAATACAGAAGGTGAATGGGCACTCTCATATGAAAATAATTACAGTGGGATCAACCCCTTGTACCTCATCCACGTAACAAATATGTTGGGAGTGTACAGGCTCATAGATTAATCCCAGAATTAATATATTGATGGCATTATGACGTTTCATATTTCAAGGTTTCATGAAAAGTAATGTGCTCGATAAAACCTTCCCCAAGCCATTTTCATCTGGCATGATCCAAAGATGTAATTCTCACTAGTACCGACATGTGGAGCTGATTGCATCGCTTCATATCGTTGGTGGTATCCTATGAAACATATTCTATTCCTTTGATGTTCGCTCACTGTCCTTTACCATTGATCAGCAAACCTTGTGACATGACTTGTCAAAAATGCTTTTCTTAAAGAGCGAATCTCTTTTTTCTTACATATATTTCCTTAGAATTGTACTAAGAATCGCGTCATTGACCAAGCAAAAAAATATTTTGTGTTTGTGTCAGGCATCGGCGACGTCTTTGCGGAACCAGATGAGAGACATTGAAAAGGATTGTGAACAACTTGACAGGCACATTGATGAGCTAAAAAACAGGTGTGGACATGTGTCGCTTGAAACACACTGGCAAACGCCCACGTGTATGCAGGTGTTAAACCGCAATGTGATACATCCGCTGAACAAGAATGAATTTACAGTAAAATCTTGATGTGACAGACTCATAGGATGAATGTTAATATGACGCTCTTATGTAATTATGATTGCGCGTATAGAGTGCTTTTCACCCTAAAGTCACAAAGCGCTGCACAGAGCTGTGGAGAGAACGGCATGTCAGCAACAACAATGACAAGCGCAGCAAATCAGCAATTATAACGTTTGTTTTAGCAGAGTAATGGTAATTTCTTATAATAACTTATATATTATGAACATTATACAGAGTATTCTAATAGCAATAAAAACACTGTAAAAATATTATTTTCAATATTCCTAATGCGGACTGCTGTCTTGAAAATAGAGGATAGCGTCTCTTGCTTCCGACTTCTGTAATTTGCTTATGGATTTTTTTAAAGCAAAAGCTCTTAAAACAAGCATACTTAAACCATCGTATTGGTTTAGGTATTTAGATTACACACGTTCTCTCCGCAGCGCTCTGTGCAGCGCTTTGTGACCCTCGGGTGAAAAGCGCTTTGTGAATATAATAATAATTATTATTGTTGGAGATCCATTTAATCGAGGTTTTACTGCATGTGTAGAAGAGTGTATTACAACTGGCATCAGTACAGTGGTGAAAAAAAGTTGGTGAGCACTTTTAAATTTTATGCATTTCTGCATACATTTGATCTAATATGTTATCAAATATTCATTTAAAGTTTTAATAATTGAAAAAGAGAACCTGATTAAAAAAATAGCAAAATGCTCCAACTTTTAATTTATTTGTTGGAAAAGGTATGTGAACCTTTACATTTAGTAACTGGTGTCACCTCATTGAGCAGTAATAAATTGAACCAAACATTTCATGTAATTGTTGATCAGCCCCTGCATATTGGCTTGGAGGAATTTTTTGGCCCATTCCTCATTACAGAATTGCTTCAACTCAGGTATTTGTGTGCTTTCTTCCATGAACTGCTCACTTCAGGTTCTGCCACATTTCAATTGTGCTAAAGTCTGGACTTTGACTTTGCCATTTCAAAACTGGATATCTCTTCAGCTTCAGCCATTCCGTTTTATATTTCCTTGTGTCAAGCTTCAGGTCACAGACGGATGCCATGACATCCTCCTGTACAATTTGCTAATCAGTCGAGAATTCATAGTTCCGTCAATGATGGAAAGCCGTCCGGGTCCTGTGGCAACAAAGCAGCCCCAAACTATGATACGCCCACCACCATGTTTCATGGTTGGGATGAGCTTCTTATGTTGTAATGGAGTGTTTGTTTTTAACAAATATTTCGTTTCTCATATCAGTCAAATTTATACTTTGGGCTCATCTGTCCACACAACGTTCACCCAATAGCCTTCTGGATATTTGGGAAACTTGAAACAGGGGGCAATGTTTTTCTTGGAGAGCAGTGGTTTCCTCCTTGCTATCTTCCCATGCACACCAATCTTTTTCCATGTTTTCCTGGTAGTGGACTTATGATCGCTGACGTTAGCCAATGCAAGAGATGCCTGCAGATCCTTAGACGTTACGCTGGGGTTATATATGACATGGATTATTGTACATCTTCCTCTTGGAGCAACTTTCGTTGGATGACCACTCATGGAAAGAATAACAAGGGGTGTTAAATTCCTTCTATGTGTAAACTATCTTCCTGATTGTCATATCATTCATTGAAACACTTGACTAATTGTCCCCTTAATTGAGCTGATTAACCTAGAGATCCACTTATTTTTTCCTACTAAGAAATTGAATGTTGAATCATTTTACACTATAATTATTGTTATGTGTAAATCAAAAAATAGATTTGTCTTTGTGTGATTTGTTTTATCGTGTTCTCTTTTTTATGAGGAATTATATGACATTGTGATCACATGCTTAAATACAGAAAACTGAACGGTTCACAAACTTTATCACCACTGTAGTTTTCCAAATGAGACGTCCTTGCAAAACCATAACTTTCCTTTGTTCAACATTACAGTCCAGAAATGGTAATTCATAAATCCACCTGCTATGTAAAGCAAAATGAATTGTGCAGACGACAGAATGGTGGTGTACTTGTCAAGACACGTCTATTGGATGTGCATGTATCCCTGTCTCTGCCAGTGCGGAGCAGCAATTGACGGAAGCAGAGCGAGCAGAACGGGCCCGGAGTTTGCTACTACTCAAGGAGAAGCTGGTGGATTTAAAGGCCCAGCATGCCACGCTATTGCAACAAATTGAGCATTTTAAGCAGGCCATCAGCCGGCACAAAGAGGACTCCTACAAACTCCAGTGAGTGCACCTGCATAGCTGACTAATTGTGTTTTTTCTGGTCATTAGTGACTGGGTGGAGACTTTCAAAATGCTATACCAAGTGCCCAGTTTAGTCATGTAGGAATGCCCAAATACAAATTAAAGCTCTTGGCACTGGCAAATCCGTAATCTGACCACTGAATCAACTGGCCACCACTCGGACAAATGTGGTACAAAAGTGAGGGTGCCCCTAAAGTATCAGCCAAGAGCAGCTAATGCAGAAACAGCATGATGGAGAGGCCTTATAGTGGTCCTCAGGAAATTAAGCTAAATCACTCCCGAGTGAGCGGCCCACACCACGGGCAAAAATCATTCCCCCCGGTCACGTCCTCTCCCCTCCCCCAGGCCTGAACCAAAACCTACACTAATGCAGAAGAACCATAAAGCATCTCCCTGAACCCAGTCCCAGGACAACCTGTAAGACACACCATTTTCCAGTGAGTGGGGTTTCAGGTATTGAGGAACAGCTAGCAGGTTCTGCTCCATAGGGGTCATCTAAAATGGGCCTCACCCACACTACATTCACAAGTGCTCGCATATAATATCTGCCCCAGTGTTCGATGTAGACTACATGTTGAACTATTATCTTACTGTTTGTGCAATTATAGACGAGAATACCAGGACGTCAAGCGTAGCATGGACGCCGTAGAAAAGCGCTTGCAGCAACTGGCTGCCGGTCGCACCGAGCATGTCGGTCGCTTCAACACGAAGTTCCCACAGCTGCTGCAGATGATCGAGGTCGCCTATCATGCTGGGAAGTTCCAGCGAAAACCGATTGGTCCCATCGGTAAGCAATTCAGCTTGGTGGTCCTCTACTGGCCGTCACTAGACCACCCATAGAGGAATCATACATTTTCCTCGGGGTATGCCGTTACCACGGATCACTTCCACTTTTTCCTATCGTTTGCATCCTCTCTTGTCAAGGTCGTCTTCCACTGTCTTTGTCCACCTTTTAATCGGGCTACCTGTACCAAATTTTACTCCTTTCACTTCAAATTTCATGCAAACTTTGATCCAATTATCTTCCTCAGCACAACCTACCCATCTCAAGCGACTCTTAACACATCCGTTATTTTCTCTGTCCCTGCACGCTCTGTGAATTTCACACTGATTTTCCTGTCTTTCAGGGAATCTCCATGCATCCATCTGAACCTTTTCGTGTCTGTTCTTTCAAACGTATTTTAGATATACACTTTCATAGGCCACATCTCTGCTCCATATATCAATTTTGCTGCAAACATGCTGAATACATCTTTTCTCGTTTCAGAATCGGTGATAATGCACTAAATTAATTCCAGCCTTTTCTTACTCTTGCTATTGCTGCCGCATTTACTCTTCCCACACTTAAAATATCTCACAGATAGCAAAACTCCGTAACTCCTCCTTCTCATTAAGCATATTTTCTCAATTTTCAAAAGTTTCCCTAGGTTTTCACTCTGCTTACATTTTGGGCAAAGTCCTTGACTATACTTGAATTCAGTTTTGATTTAATTCCAAATGCCCACGTGGGTTTTCATCTGGCACTCCGGTTTATTGCTGCCTAGGTTAATTGGCCTATTGAGTAAGTTGCACTAAAAATGTGCCCTGAGTGTCCTGGAATCACATCCTGGGTAGTTCCCCACCTTGCGTCCTCTGTCGGCCGGGATAGGC
>JAZEWT010000009.1:19238184-19255070 GCA_036362905.1 Mordacia mordax | reverse complement strand
TGTACAAGAGTGAGCGGGTATTGATAATTAATGAATGATCGCCTGTTCTACTTCTCTTTCCGTGATTTCTTCTCATGGACTTTCTGTCTTGTAACTATCAGCTTTACCGTCCCACTCATTTTCCTTATTCAATAGATTTTCCATATAATCATTGCTATTTGTCTTCAAATTTCGTCACCAACTGCTACCTCATGACTATCATTATTTAAACAGTTGAGTCCGACGACATCCTTATTATTATTCACAGTTTCCTTGGCAATTCGGAAGATTTCTTTTCTGCCATTCGCAGTCAATATGTCCAAGTATAATTGTAAACAGCAATGACCTGAGGGGTCACCACAGCACCTTATTTTATGAAGAACAATGTGACATTGATTTTTACAGGAAAGTAACCAACACAGAAAATAATTGTTTTTAGAGAGTTTATTTTAATACTCCTTTCAACACATACCAAATTTGAATACTAACTTCTTGTTTTATGATTGTTCAAGTGATGACTTTTTGTGTAAAAAAAGGAAAATTAATAGCCCCTTTTTCGTGTTGTGAAATTAATTTTCTTTATAGATATAAAAAAATCTCATCAAACCAAATTTGAATACTAACTTCTTGTTTTATGATTGTTCAAGTGATGACTTTTTGTGTAAAAAAAGGAAACTTAATACCCCCTTTTCGTGTTGTGAAATTAATTTTCTTTATAGATATTAAAAAAAGGCTCATCAAACAGGATATGCTTAAATTACCAGCCCTGTCCCCCATCTCTCTCACAATAAAAAAAAACGCCACAGATGTGTGAATTAATTTGCCGTGTTCATACTGTATTGCTATGTGCTGTAGTCCAAGCATTAGCTTGATTTTCAAACATCCTCGTCAAAATACCTTACTGTCAAGCTTATCTATAACGCGATGTCGCTTGATGTCCGTGAATTCCATGGAATGCATCCAGCGCTTTGAGTGAGCGGCGCGTGTGTTTTGTTTTGCGTGACACGGGACAGGCGCGTTGATCAAGGTTCGAGACCCAGAGATGGCGCTGGCCGTGGAGAGTTGTCTCAAGGGGTCACTGTTGGCATTCTGCTGCCACAGCTTGTCCGACGTGCGCATCCTTGAAAGCCTCATGGCAGGCCTCTTCACAGGGGGTTGGCGACCACAGATCATCAGTTCCAAATTCCTCGACCGGACACATGACACCAGTGCCAGGTGCCATTCCATCCTTGCCCTCACACACCCGCTAGGAGGCTAGCATAGCTTGCTTGCCACTAGGATTGTCACAACTCTTTAATCCCTTTGCAGTGCCTTGAGTCTTTTGATGAAGTTATTTTTAATTGAAATTATTATTCTACTTTGTTATGTTTTAACAAGTCATTTTTGCGAAATGTGTTTCCCAAAACCATGTAATTGTGTTCCATATTTTATTGTTGTGCATTGCTGTTCTTTTAATTCAAATAGACTGATCACACGTCTAACTGTAAATTAGTTCAAATACACCTGCCATTATTCTTCATAATCGTTACAATCCAGTTGTCATAGCACACATACCATGAGTCCACGAGCATCAAAATAATGAAACTGACCACAAAAACAGAAATGCCGTTAATTACTCCAAGACATAGTATGTGAAGCTCTCATTTTAATTTAGAGTTTGCTAGTTCACTCATATGTTGCAGGGCGGCACGGTGGCCCAGTGGTTAGCGCTGACGCCTCACAGCAAGAAGGTTCCGGTTCGAATATCTCGGCTCGGGTGCCTTTCTGTGTGGAGTTTGCATGCTCTCCCCGTGTCCGCGTGGGTTTTCGCCGGGTACTCCGGTTTCCTCCCACAGTCCAAAAGCATGCTCCTGGATAGGTTGATTGGCTCGCAGACTAAAATTGTCCCGCAATGCCTGGCGATGGACTGGCGTCCCGTCGTCGGGTGTATTCCTGCCTTACGCCCTGTGTTTCCGGGATAGGCTCCGGCTCACCGTGACCCTATATAGGATTAAGCGGTTTCAGATAATGAGATGAGATGAGACTAATATGTTGCTTGGAAATAAAATATTTTAGACATTAAATGACCAGTAATCACCAGGTGTTGATATTTAGCAAAATGGGTGACACAATTATGGTGGATTGTATATACTGTACAATGTGTCGGTGTATCGCCATGTTGCGCTGGACAGTGGCAAATGTGGTGGTTTTAATGCAAGCGCACGCGTGGGGTTTTATCGCAGGGCTGTGAAACATCCCCTGTACCCATCCATGTTGGAGAGCCTGGAAATAGAGAACCCAGTAGTGGCAAACATGTTGATTGACCAACGTAGTATCGAGTCCATTCTTCTGATTAAGGTAAGGGACTTGCATTTTCAAACGTAGAGAATGTTCATGTGCACTTGAAAGTCATTGCCTCTGATCTAAATTTGCTGCCATAGAGCCAAGCAAGGCCAGGGTCATGAAATGTGCAGACCTGCCATAACAATTGAAAACCTACCTGAGTTATTGGGCACTGTCTCAGACATGATTATTGTACGTTAATTTTTTTTGTGTTTTTAACTAGTAAGAAAAAATAATATCACATATGCATGTCCAACATTTTCCAATACACTTGCCGATACAACTTTCTTCCTGTGTTAATTTTATGTTGATCTGTTACACAGATGATCCCATTTAGCAACTATCCTGGCTATTTTACAAGGGAGATAAGTGGTGCATGATCAAATCGGCGACAAAAAATTAAAGATATAAACCTCAATATTGCCGAGAATGGGTAGAGGGCCGTTAATAAATATTGCACAACTAACAATTTACATAAATAACACACGAGAATCAAACAATGATAATACAACGCCAGACCCAGAGGAACCAGAACAAAGTCTCGTGCACTTCCAAGTAAGCATTAATATATTTGCGTCCAACAGTAACATAACTACACGTGGATTAAAAAAGACTGCAAACATGTGGGAGCAAGAAGTTAAGTCCCTCCATGCTTTAGCCTGATATGTAAATAAAAAAGGGTGTGTAAAGAGAGCTCCAATGAGTGGTAAGAGTATTCCAGAAACATGTAATAGCAGTGCAGAAACACTTAGTACAAAAGTTTAAAATTGGAATATATATTTACAGCGTTGGGACGGCACGGTGGCCCAGTGGGTAGCGCTGTCGCCTCCTCACAGCATGAAGGTCCCGGGTTTGAATCTCGGCTCGGGTGCGTTTCTGTGTGGCGTTTGCATGTTCTCTCCCCGTGTCCGCGTGGGTTTTCGCCGGGCACTCCGGTGTCCTCCCACGGTCAAAAAGCATGCTGCTGCATAGGTTAATTAGCATGCAGACTATATTGCCCACAGTGCCCCATAATGGACTGGCGTCCCATCGTCGGTATATCCTTGCCTTGCACCCTGTGTCTGCCAGGATAGCCTCCGGCTCACCGCGACCCTGTACAGGACTAAGCAGTTTCTGACAGATGAGATGAGATTTAAGCGTTTTGTCAGTCCACTGCTGTCAGAGTTACTTGTGAAGACTTGGAGCATAGACATTGACTGAATAGCAGAGTACAACATTGCGTTTTTGCTGATCTGACTTCTGCTGAGTGTGTTTCCCTGCAGATGCCTGGAAAACAATAGTAGCCCATTCAAGCACTATCCAGGCTTAACTTTATTTCTGAGATGAAACTTAAATCAGCCTTAACATAAAACCAAACATGTTCAGTGAGTTTTGTGCCCTTTTTTTTACTATCGTTATTGCATAGCTCGAAGGCATGTGTTCCAATACTGTTTCCTCAGTTAAAACACGCAAGCAGTGAAGGTATTTTAAGCATATTTAATATATATTTTTTGTAAATGCCAGTTCTGTTACGAATATTTTGTTATTCTTTTTGTGAAAAATATGTTTGCTAAGAGTATTAGCACATTTTCATCTATTAAGTTAAGGGGAAAGGAACATACATTCTGAAAAGTTTAAAGGTTAAAATGCCACACTGTGGAATTCATCTGGACGTTATATTTTTCTGGTCACGCAGAGGTGTGTGGTTAAATGCAGGTTGCAGACTTGGAACAGCAAATTTCTGATTTAACATGAAGCGAGAATGCAGAGATAAAAGTTCATTGAACGCGTTTCATAGTTTTCTTAGACTTCAAATTCAATGGCTCAAGGTGGCCAGTTGGTGGCAGTACACTTAGTGGGTTTGTGTATCCATCATTGTGGACTTCTTGAGTGTCATCTCCTCATGTGTGGATTTAAGCTGGAGGCACCATTATTTCCCCTATGCCAAACACTCATAGCAAGAAACCAGTGTCCTGAAAATGAGTACTGAGAATTAATGAGACTTACCTGGGTGAATTAAGTTGAATTGGAATATGTTTAATTGAAGATGCATTTATAACTTGCTCAATATTATTCAATGCTGAGGGTATTTGTTCATAGAGAATAAACCGAAGATAGGTGAGAAGGGGGAAGACACGTTCTGAGCCAATTAATGAGTATTTTTTAGTTTTGGGAGGAAACTGGAGTACCCTGGAGGAAACCCATGCAGAAAAGGAGGAGAATACAAACTCCACACAGAAAGGTGCCTGAGCCTAGAATCAAACCCCCTCGGGCAGGATTTTTTTTCCTCTGAATTTCAGATGTGACCACTGCAATCCTGCTCTCTATCAGTAACAACATCAACGGCCGTTCGCCACTAAGTGGCGGTGACATCACCACGGCGCTTGTGCCAGGCCATGGGCACCTTGAGGCCACGTGAAGTGTCGGAAGGCTCGCTGACCGGAGGTCACGGGACAGACCCAGGTGTTATGGACTGCCTAACTGAGATTACTGGCAGATGCACCACCTATGCTCCCTACTGTGCCAAATTGCTGTGTTTTAGCCGCCCGACGTTCCGCTCGTTGTTGTGAGCGTCGCTCCTCGCCCTCTGTTGTTGTTCGAGGCCGACTGCCTCCAACTACCCAGAAGTGTCCTTCACAATCCTCCTCCACAGAGGTCGATCTTGACACTGCTGGTACCAGTCTAAAGCAAGTCCACTCAACTCCAGGTCCTCCTGTACCACATCGGTTCATCTCTTCTCTAGCCCATGCTATGCTCGTTTAGCCCCCTCTCGACAACTGACAGTCCACACGTTGCACTTTGCAGGACAATGCCACAGCCCGACAGGTGATGCAAAGAGACACGCCACCCAGGAATTGCAGGGAAGTCTTCACCAAGAGTGGTGACCAGGTGTTCACTAACCGATACTACTCGTGTGAATTCTCTCATGCGAAGTACCTCCACGAAGACTTTGAAGCAGAGGTCAGGTACGTGTGTGCTTTCAGTCGGGGTTGTTTCCCAAGTGCAACGTCACTGCATGCACAGTTAACGGTGGTGCCAAAGTGTGCCGGGATTTACAGTATTTAAACTGGCGAGTGTATTAGTTAATGCTTAATGGCCATTAATTATTTGTGATTACAGCATCTACAGAAGGTTTCCACTAGGGTGCTATCATGTCACTTTTCACATAACAGTACAGTTTCACGGTATGTCTGTTCCCATAACGTCGTTGAAAATTCTGCATGTTTTACATGCTTTTTAAGCTTGTTTACTCCAGTAGGATTAACGATTTACTATAAGGTTCAACTGCAGTGTACACAATTCAGCCTTCATTCATTGCACAATCTTGTCATGCTCATGCTGTACAACCTTGTCATGCTCATGCTGCTAGTTATGGCAAGAAAATTCGTATATATGTGGGGCGCTACAATTGATTTAAAGCTTTTAAGTTTGTCATATGAGAAAATAGGCATGCATAATGAGTTATTCAAACTTATTTGTTTTGCTTCACAAATGTTTAGTGGGCAAATGATATTTTACAATTCACAACTATAGCCACATTTTTCTAAACGGACAGCAGAATTATTGTGGACCACATTGTGCAGTATAGTGTAGTACAGTAAACCTTTCATTAGCGCAGCAATTACATTCATGAAAAGCACTGCAAAAGTCAAAGCTTGAAGTTTATACAGTGCTGTAGGGCAGATGCATTGTTCCCATAATGACATCCCACAGATGTGGTAAATTCACTTATCCCCCACACGTGCCACCTCACACTAAGTGTGATCACTACCCTTAGTGTGTATAAGCACTCCACACAAAGCCCTCATTATAATAATGATCCACTCACGAGTCAACCACTATAGATAATCCCATAAATAATAAAAACAATCCGCTCTAGTTAAATAGTTATCCAGGTACATCTCTGTGATTAGTATTTTACAGAGTCGAGGTGAGTTCTGTTTCATGGACATCACTTTGGATGCCTTAATTGTGCTTAATGCTGCGCCGCTTGCTGTCGGTATGCTGCTGTCACATGCTTGTTTCTTTATTCTCTCTTGTGTCCGAAGGGAGCTTCAGACGAAGAAAGTGTCCCAACAAATGAAGCTGCAACAGGCATCGGAGAGGGTAAAGCTAAACGAGGAAGAGAGTTACAAAAATCAGACTCAACTGAACAACAAAGTTCAACAACAACTGAAAATTCAGGTAATCTATATTGGCTGCGTGCACGTTTAGTACACTGCTGGCAAAAGGGTCTCCACAAGAGGCTATCAAGACCCTCCTCCAGAGGGTATTTTGGCCTACTCTCCCACGATTACCAAACATTTGTAAGACATTTGAGTACCCACACTTTACCCCACCCTATGTGGCCTCCCAGTCAACTAACTGGTTGTTATACCCATTATTATTGCGAAGTTGACAGGTGGAAAGATTAAATCAACTTTCCCATTTTTTTTTTACACACCCACATTGGGGAGATTGAATGGGATCATCACCATGTCCCGGGTACGTGACATTTCCTCTATTTAATCCACGTTTGTCTTATTTCCACAGGAAGATATAAATAAACTTACATTGGAGATCACACAAATAGAAAACATTGAAGAGCCCACTCCACTGGATGTCAGTGCCTTGGTAAGATATATTTTGTACATTTCTTTGGAATAAATTCCCCGTTGTTTTGTATTCATACTGCATGTAAATCTCTTATCCTTTATTAGAGGTGTTCTTTCAGTTGGATGTTTGAATCTCAAGTTTGAAGAGATTTCCATAATATAGCACTTAAACAATATTATAACTTACAGGCACATGTTTCTTTTGTTAATACTTTTCATTGTTTCATATTTTGAGGATTGCCATTATACTGATGTAGGTTTTTACGGCTCAATGAATTATGTTTGCTTACCAAAGCCTCCCATGTTGGAGGCATCCTCAGGCATTCTGAGACTCAAAACTGAGCCTCAACGCCTGAGGATACTTCCAACGTGGGAGGCGAAATGTTGCAAAGGAGAGAGGAGGAAAGTTCAGCACAGCTATCCCAGTAGAACAGCTGTCGTAAGCAATCACTAGGATTGCTGTTCTCTATATGTATTTTGGATTTAACTATGTTAAATGTTTTTGGTGAGAATTATATACTGTATGTACATCTCATCTCATTGTCAGAAACCGCTTAGTCCTGTACAGGGTCACGGTGAGCCTTGAGCCTATCCTAGCAGGTACAGGGCGCAAGGCAGGGATATACCCACGATGGGACGCCAGTCCATCACCGAGCACTGATGGCAATTTAGTCTGCAAGCCAATTAACCTAAGCAGCAGCATGTTTTTTGAACTGTGGGAGGAAACCAAAGTGCCCGGCAAAACCCATGCGGACACGAGGAGAGAACATGCAAACTCCACACAGAAAAGCACCCGAGCCAAGATTCGAACCCAGGACCTTCTTGCTGTGAGGCGACGGCACTACCCACTGGGCCACCGTGCTGCCCCTGTATATACATATTGTAGTAATATTCACATGGCATTCCGTTCATGCAATTTAAATTTATCTGTTGATAATGAGGAGCAGACCTGAATTTTTTTGATGCAGGCGTATCCAGGAAAAAGCAAGTCTGAAGGCGTTTTTTTTACATTCTTCCCTCAAGCAGCAATTTATAACTATTCAGTGCATTTTAGGTGGTAGAGTGGTACATTGGTAACGTCCACACTTAAACAGAAAAAAGGTCCTTCCCGAAAATGTTCACTTGCCGCTTTGGGTGCCTTTCGGTCTAGAGTTAATGTGTTCTCCCCTTGTTCCTCTGGGTTCTCCAATTACCTCCTGTAACTAAAAAAAATAACCACTTCTCAATTGTCATGATGTAGGTTTTCACGGCTCGATGCATGATGATTGCTTCGAAAAGCTGCTCTCTCGGGACAGTCGCGTCGCTGGCTCTCCTCTCCTCGCGACGTTTCGCCTCACACGTTAGAGTCATCCTCAGGCGCAGTAGTGCGCCTGAGGATGCCCGAGAGAGCAGCTTTTTGAAGCAATCATCACTTCTCAATTGGTCGATAATATCACAATATTTAAAACACAGTCTCTGCCAAATGTTGGCACTCGTTAACCGTGTGGCTGCCTTGTCCATGTTTCTACACCATTTTCCTCGCGCCTCTGCATTCTGCATCGAAATAATATTGTGCGCATTACACGTTGTACATTTTATACACGCAATGCTTCGAGCACAAGTCCATCGTGAAGGTGCTGTCTTTCACAGATATCATTAGTTTTACAGTGGTTGGTGATATTGCTGTGTAATCCAATGGAATAATCTGCAGATGTGTTTATTAATTGAACCATGACACCAGCAATTGATGGCCTTCTATTTTCAAGTAACATCGGCTGATGTTTTAACGTGCCCTGTGAAGCAGATACCGTATATTTTATGATCAATACACTTGCAGTAAAAACCAAGGTGGTATGCCAGATTCGAACAGCGAGCTTATGCAACAAGCGGAGATTGCTGCCACTGCACTATGCTATCGCTAAATTGAAGCAATGTGTATTGTTTGATGGAATGTCAGGAGGAGGAGAGGCAGGAGTACTCTGAGCGCAAGGAAAAGGTGGCGGCATTGTTGAAAGAGGCTTTGGATCAGCACCAGCAGGCCAACTCTGAGCTGCAGGTCGCCAGCAATGTCTACAAAGAAATGGTAGCCAACATTAATGAAGTGAAGGAAAAGGCTGAACCCATCATGGTACATTTTGGATTATGTTAAACTTTTTGAAACTGACTTTCACTGGTTTATTTACTTCGAAATTGCAATTGCACTGTCTTTTCAATCCGTTTGTTACTTTTAGACTAGAATATATCACGTACTTGTATCTCTACCTGCTGTTGTGCCAATATGATATTTATCTTTTGTTTACTACCACTAAGTAGCTGGTATATTAGTCGCGTGGTTTGTACAGACCCTTTACTTGTTCTCGACAATATCGATGAGTCTGTTGCTTTTCTGTTAATGCACCATGGATTCGCCGTGCAAAATAGCAAATAACTGGTTAAACGGGGTCGTCCGTGTAGCAATATAAAATCCAACCAAATTTGTGAAACTTCTGTAGCTGTAATATCACTGACTATTGGCGGTATGCTGCTGCCTCTTTAGGCAAATTTATCCCCAGCTGGTGATGAAGTGGAAAAACACAGTCACAACCTAAACCACTACAAGACCAAACGCAAGGAGCACCTCAAGAAGATTGCAGAAAAAAAGAAAGAGCTGGAAAAACAGGAGAATTGCATCACAGTGCGTATGACACACAGGATGCGGACACCAGTGTGATCGTCAAAAAGGAGCCCCTTGTGGTTATAATTACAGTGCATTCAATTGTAATGATGTAGGTTTTCACGGCTCGATGCATGATGATTGCTTCGAAAAGCTGCTCTCTCTGGACAGCCGCGTCGTTCGCCTCTTCACATGTTAGAGGCATCCTCAGGCGCAATATATACTTTAGAGGCGAAACGTCGCGAGGAGAGGAGAGGGAGCGATCGACGCGGCTGTCCCGAGAGAGCAGCTTTTCGAAGCAATCATCAGTGCATTTAATTGTTTTCTAATTCATACTTCAGATAATTACACGGTTCATTTTATGTAAAGTGTATGACTTTGACAATCGCTTCGAAAAGCTGCTCTTTCGGGAGCAGCTTTGTACGTGAAGGATTGGAGGTGGTTGCCTTGTCCTCTATGAGTGGTGGACAGGGAGGTGGCACAGTCTTCCGGAGAACACTGCCTGATCATTCAGAGAAAATACCTTTCAATTAGGATTGGATACTGCTCAATTCACCTTTACAAAATAACTAATTATTTACATGTCGAAGAATATAATTACATCCAGATATCCGTATCAATCCTCATCAACCTTCATTCAGTCATTCAGTCATGAGGCACAATTCCCATCACACCATTCTCGTTGGAGTCCTGTGTGTGTTAATGAAGCTGATGCTCTCTGCGTGTGAGTCAGAAGCTCGTGGAGATGGCACAAAAGATTTCCCCTGAACATCAGGAAGTAACGAAGACCACTAAAGCTATCCGCCTGGAGTTGAAGAACTTGCAGGAATGGGTTAGTGGGGAAGAAGACCTGAAAGAAGAACGCGAGACCATCATTCAGTGCGTCACACAGCGTACACAGCACCACAGTTTTATTTTTTAAGACCCTCCAGCATGTTATCAAATATCTTTTGCTACATATGATGTTATTTATTTTTGTTAGCTTTTCATTTTTTGCAGCTGATACTTAGGGTGTTTAACCAACTTGCCTTTAAAAGTGAGCCAAGAAGAAGATACATGACCAGTTTTGCATTATCATGTAATTACTGATTAATTCGTTTTTATTGATGCGTCTCCTTTGTTTTATTTTTTTACAGAGATTACCATACTATGGCAAAAAAATATGAATCTTCCAAAGATCAGTTAAAGACCATGAAGCATTATTGTCGCATCTTAGACAAAATAATGATTGAGAGACAACGTAACTTCACCGTGTTCAGGAGGTGAGTAGCTTCCCCAGAAACAGTGTTGACAAATTTACACAATTTTGTCTTAAGAGTTAATTTTATTTAACTAGGTGAGAACTCCAAAGATGGGCGGTACGGTGGCCCAGTGGGTAGCGCTGTCGCCTCACAGCAAGAAAGTCCTGGGTTCGAATCTCGGCGCGGGTGCCTTTCTGTGTGGAGTTTGCATGTTCTCTCCCCGTGTCTGCGTGGGTTTTTGCCTGGCACTCCGTTTTCCTCTCACAGTCCAAAAAACATGCTGCTGCATAGGTTAATTGACTCGCAGACTAAATTGCCCACAGTGCCCGGTGATGGATTGGCGTTCCATCGTGGGCATATCCCTTCCTTCTGCCCGGTGTCTGCCGGGATAGGCTCCGGCTCACCGCGACCCTGTACAGGACTAAGCGGTTTCTGACAATGAGATGAGAGAACTCCAAAGACCAGACAAATGTAACTGCAATAGTGGGTTTAATTTGAATTGCAGCGAAAATGTAGTTAAAATTATATATATGTTCCAGTCATCAAAACACACCCTTAAAACATATCGATGTGATAATCCACAAATATCTATATATGGTGACCAGTTGAGCTAAACATAACTGCAATTTATAAAAGTTATTGAAGCTCAGCATCTTGGCTATGTACTGAGCTAACATCACTTTGATGAAGGTTGTCAAGAAAACTATTTTAAAGTTATGGTAAAGTGAACCACTTTAGCGTTTTCCTGACCCCACGACATTGTCACTGCTAAATGTTTTTGTGTCATTCGTGGAATCTAGCCCTCTGACAGCACACCTGTTCATTTTAAAATCTTGTCCCATTTGCAAACATTCAAAGATGTCAGAGCTTGGAACACAATGTAGCTATTCTCTAGATTGCATCTTTAATCCGTAATATGTCCCCTAATATATGCTTGCTTTCATTACCTTTAATGTTGCTGTGAGCAAACTTCACAGAAAACAATTAAGTTAACAGTCTGTGTGTGCCTTCTGGATGAATGTTCTTCGGCAGCATTTGTTTAACCAAGTAAACCTTGAACGACTACATATTCGACTGCATGTTTTTGTTTTATTATTTAAGATAAGTTTTATACTAAATATGAGGCTATATACGTGTAAAATAGTGTAAAAATCTGTTGAAAAATAAAAGGTTTTTAGACGTCAATGACATCACTGAAATTCACAAGCCAATTTTGGAACACAATCTCCAGTGTTATCACAATCACTATACCAATATTACAGGGACTGCTTGGGGTGTTGTGTTTCTGTGCAACAAGTCAACCTTTGCATACTGTAATCCTTAAGCTTTAGGAACACAACTTTAATGTTTTTGTCATTAGCCTATTTTCATAATTTCCCCCACCACCCCAAAAAGTAATTATTTGCCCCACACTGTATTTGTTCCCGTCTTAGTCCGAGGGCACATTGCAGTGTCAATCCTTTGATGGGATTTGTGTTGTAACTGCTGTAGATATGTTGCATGTCGGTGCATGCAAGACTTCAACTTGCTGCTCTCCAAGTTGAAGTACGAGGGAACGCTGACGTTCGACCATGTGAAAAAGACCCTGTCCATCCTGGTAAGAAAGACCCAATCAGCAGGAAGCTCAATTCCTCCAAAAGACATGCTGCTTTAAATCTATTGTAACCTGTCCACGGCAATCGATAATTTAAGGTATCGCTGAAAATACTAGTACGTTGCACTTGCAGTACACTGCACTACATCTTGAGCTCAAGTACATCGTGAGCATCCTCGGGGTGCAGGAGTGTTACTCATTTTATATTTTCCATACACAATAACAAGCACAGACGCGAGCAGACACTGTTTCTCTGTTTCACTTGACTCGTGAATCCAGCCTCGCTGGCGCTGAGACTCATTGTCCTAAGTAAGATGGCATCATTCGTGTCTCATTCGGTGCAAGGGTGGCTACGTAGTTGTAGCATCCACGCCTCGTAGAAAGAATGTATTGCCCAAAGCGGTTCGATTCCGGCCCCGGGTACATTTCTGTGTGGAGTTTGTGTGCTCTCCCCCTGTTCTGCGTGGGTTTCCTCTAGGTTCTTCGGTTTCCTCCCACAACTTTTAAAACACCCATTATTTAATTGACCGATATCATATTTTTTAGGAAACTGTCTAGCGGGCTGGCGCCATCTGACCGCCTGACTTCTCACCTCTGTGCGGTTTCCTCGCGTCCCCATATCCGTGTCTTGTCCATGACTAGCAATGGAATTTGCGCACATTGTAAATTGTATTACACTTAGTTATTTTTGAGGGTGAGGTTGATAGTTAACTTGTATGGTCGGCTTCGTTTCATCTGCTATCCCGTTTTTCTCAAATTAACTTTTTGCTCAGTGATTGTTGTTTTTGAGTCTTGGTTGTTGTGGCATCCTGTGTGTGAAACTGCATGCGCGCATGTTTGTTCTTGGGTTTTGTCTTGTATATTTTGGATCAAATAACAATGTACAAAGTCCAGAACAATGCGCTGTATAATCCGAAAGTCTGCCGGGATAAGCTCCGGCTCACCGCGAACCTGTACCAGACTAAGCGGTTTCTGACAGTGAGATGAGATGAGGGCCATACAGCAGAATCGGCACAACTGCAGAAATATACGCAGCAATCTGAGACGTGGGTAGTTCTTGAAGCCTTCAGACTCGTTATATAAAACAACTTAACTGTTAAATACCATTTTGCTTGTATAAGGCAGTGTTAATGATGGGGCGCTTCACTTAATGTGATTCATGCCTCTGGCCAGAGGGGGAATCTAGCTGCTGCGGATGGGAGTGGTGCAGAGCTGATAGTGGCATGGCGTGTGTGGGTGCTTGCAGGTGAATACAACGCGAGAAAAGGGAGAGAACGTTGTGGGTGACGTGCGCTTGCTTTCTGGCGGGGAGAGATCCTTCTCCACCGTGTGCTTCCTCCTGTCCATCTGGAACGTCATGGAGTCACCCTTCCGCTGCCTGGACGAGTTTGACGTGTTCATGGTGGGTGACCGCGGCTGCATTCACCGCATTGCAGTGCCCGAGTCACCTTGTTTAGTTCAATTTTGAACTTGTAAATGGTATTTAAATTATGCGCCGCAAAAAGAGTCAAGTGATGTCCTGCTCAAATGAGCGCCGAAATGGTGTTCTTATCCTGTTTACAACTCAGACGCAGTGGAGAGCATTGTTAACTGCCACAAAGTCGTTTTTATTGAGCCAAGAGGGGGTGTGCTAAGCCAACCCCCAACCAGGATTTTAACTTCACCTTATGACTGCGAGCCGTTCGTTCAGCCATTCAGGATCAGTATGTAATCTGTAGTTGGTAACACATGATACATGACACACATCAAGGTATTAATCGCAGCCTGCTGCACACTGTGATGCCAAGGAAGAGAACGTGTGCTGTCATTCGCTGGCCCCATGGCCTGCAGTTCGCTGCTGTAGGAACTTGGACATCAATGTCGCCAAGTAAAAACGTGATCTAAAATCCCACGTGTCTCCTCGCAGCCATGCCGCGTGCTTGGGATGTTTGACATGACGGCGACTTTTTAAAAAGTATGCTTATTAATTGTATGCAATCAAAGCTGTCCACTCGATCTTTACGAGCAGTCCAGAGTAAGATCCAACGATTCCGTAACTTTAATGGTGGTTATTTTTTTGTATATGATACAGTTTTTAAAACGTTATTTGTATGTAATACTGCGGTTGAAAAGCACTATAGAAGTGCGCTTATTATTAATGTATATGCATATATACAATACTACATACACTATATACTGTACTATATAAAACATTTCAAAAGCGTGTATTGTACTTGCCCCAAATTCTTTCTTGCGTCCTGCTTCCAAGAAGTGTAATGCAATGTAAGGTACAGGTTCGCATTTAAGAACCCATTGGTTCTTGCTAATGTTTATGGTGGTCTTACCAACATCATAACGCTGCCTAAGGCTATTGTAGTACTTGCACCGCACTTGCAATGCTCACCACGATCACTGAATGCTCCTTATAGGCCATTCTAGGGTCAAAATAACTGCATATAAAACGAAACCATGAATAAAAATGCCTAAGACTTTAAACGGCATCACGGTTGTGTGAGTAATGGCATCTGCTATGGCTGTTATCGGTAGAGAAGATGACGATTTCTGAAAACGCGCCCATTTGGAGTGCCCCGGCGTTCGGATTTGCATAAATTCGAATTACAGGTTTTCAGACGGGATAGCTTCGACTCTAATTGTTTTATAAATTGCACAGTACACGGTGACTTGGTAATTTGTATCTGCATTACATTCCCTCCGTGTGTGATGTGAATTTATTTTGCCCCCCCCCCTCCGCACATAACCTGAGGACTGATGATCAGAGTAATGAGATGTATTTGACTACAGGACATGGTGAATCGGCGCATATCCATGGACATGATGCTACATATTGCCAAAACGCAGCTGTACCATCAGTTCATCTTCCTTACACCGCAGACCATTACGTGAGTGAAACTGTCCACACTAACACTCACACGAAATTGAAACCATGTGTCTTTGTATATGTACACATTACGTATCAATACGTGTTAGAATATTGATAGAATTATGTAATCATCATGAAATGGTGAAAAGATGTTTGTGCGTTTTTATCCTTGACTGAATTGTAAGAGTGATGAGTGAATGGTGGGTTGTCTCAGCGGTTAGAGCTCTGGGCCACAAAATATGACGACCCAAGTTTGAATCCCGCTCATAGTCAATACCAGTGATGATTTTATGAGCTGGTCTGATGCCTCCCCTAGGTCGACGCAGCCTCAAATTAGTACCTTGTGCAGTGTGTAAACATTGCCACTACAGAGACAAACGCCACCAGGTGTGGTGCTGGTCACCCACCTTCTCCTGTGCCATGTCTACCTTCATAAGTGCTCACTGTGGTACTTGACCCGACAATCTGTTAAGGCCATATGGGGGATCTTTGTCTTTCTTGGTGGACTAACAGCATAAAAGGCACACTTGTAATTATTCATCTCTTGCCATTAATGAATCACCTATTTTTTTGTTTCATTTGTAATTTAGGCAGTCTCGTGATCTTGTAGTTTTCGTAACCAAAAGTGAAAAAAAATCATACAAGCTGCATACACTTTAGTCTCATCTCATCTCATTATCTGAAACCGCTTAATCCTATATAGGGTCACGGTGAAGCCGGAGCCTATCCCGGAAACATAGGGCGTAAGGCAGGAATACACCCGACGACGGGACGCCGGTCCATCGCCGGGCATTGCGGGACAATTTTAGTCTGCGAGCCAATCAACCTATCCAGGAGCATGCTTTTGGACTGTGGGAGGAAACCGGAGTACCCGGCGAAAACCCACGCGGACACGGGGAGAGCATGCAAACTCCACACAGAAAGGCACCGGAGCCGAGAGACTCGAACCCGGGACCTTCTTGCTGTGAGGCGTCAGCGCTAACCATTGCGCCACCGCGCCACCCCCATACACTTTAGTATTTTCTTCAATGCATAATTACAAATGTCGTGATTGTAAGAGTTGAATTTAATATTTTCTTCAATGCATAGTTACAAATGTCGTGAATGTAGGAATTGAATTTAGGCAATACATTGTATCATGCATGAGGTTTGGTGGTGGCAACGGTCACTTTAAGACATGAGGGAACCTTCAGTCATTATTGCCATCTTATTGAGACTACTTTCTTAGTGACTACACTGTGTGCCACGAGCTTTTATATTCATAGTGAGTTTTACACTCTTATTGGTAAAAAATATTTTACCTCGAAAATTCTTTGATGTGGAACATCTCGTTTACAATGGTGTCCACACATCGTGTTATATGGCTCATTCATAGCAAACATATGATGCGTATGCAAACAACTGAAACTGCAACGTGAGCAGTATACATTCACAGTCAAATACATTTATAGAGAATTAAGTACGGGAAGAAGACGGCTGAGGCATCGCGTGAGCATCGCACCACCATCAAGCACAAATAAAACTGTGCCAATGGCGGTTCACCTATGTTTTAGAGTCTCATCTCATCTCATTATCTGAAACAGCTTAATCCTATATAGCAGGGGTCCTCAAACTTTTTAAACAGGGGGCCAGTTCTCGGTCTCTCAGACCGTTGGAGGGCCGGACTATAGTTAAAAAAAACAAA
>JAZEWT010000009.1:19221915-19233455 GCA_036362905.1 Mordacia mordax | reverse complement strand
ATCTTTGTGTTGCAAAAAATGTACTCAAACTGCAACAGTAATACATTCACTTTGCAATACTGTGCTATGTGGATTTAACATAAGGTTTCATATTGAGGCATTTGAAAATGTTGCCGACCTTGCACTAGCCCATTTTGTCTCTTGTATTCCAGGTTAAGAATGTTTTAATGGCCAGGAAAGTGCTGGCAAAGCAAATCAATTTTAGTGGTAAGAGAGCATACTGTTATTTGGTGCTTTCAATGGTTGCAAAGTGCAGCACTGATGGGGACTGGCCACCAAGTTGTTATTCCCAATAATTGCAGCCTGGATTAGCACTGGAAACAAAATTAGATGGCAGGTGCAGTAAAGTTTAAGTGACCAAACGGACATAGTTAATGGTTATGCCTGGGAATGTATTTTGGAAAAATGCTCAAACTTAAGAGATTATGGCAATTGTTAGTCATTCATACTTGGGCAATTTATAGTTCTTTTACAAAGGAAAAATGTGAATTGGTTTAGATACTTTTATAATAAATGTTTTATATGTAACCAGTTTACTACATTTTGTCATGTTAGAACTTAACTCGCATACCTTTTGAGCGAGCATGTAAAAATAAAAAAAAATTGAGTCTTTTATGGTGTTTTAAAAAAATGGTTGGTTCTTGTGTAGGGTTGCTCCACGTAGCAAGATTGTCCTAACAAGGCAGTTCGATTCCCACCTCGGGTACCTTTTCTTGTAGGCTTTGCTTGTTCTCCCTCTGTTTTTTGTGGGTTTCGTCTTGGTTCTCTGATTTCTTCCCACAACTTAAACACTGACGATACATATTGGAGTTTCCTAGAGCACATTGAGACCTCTCGGTGAAAGCTGCTATATAAATGTAAAAAAATATTGTCCCCACTCCCCCCTCCACCCAACCTCCAACAACAACCGCCATTTGCCACTAAGTGGTGGTGACGTCACCACGGTGCCTGCACCAGGCCATATATACACCTTGAAGCCAGTTATTTTAATTCGAAAGCTATCGTGACCAATGTTATCGATGACATTTATTTTTACCTGCTTTTATTTAACCTGCATTGGGGGATGTTTGTAATGGTTAGAATCTTTGAGCACAAAAGTAAAGCCTTTCAGAAAAAGCTGGAGCTGACATTTTGCACGCTTTTAGTCTGTATCCCTAGATAGATTTTGTGTTCAGAAATTTGAATTTCTACATTGGAGTGCGGTAAAAGCGGGTCATTTTAAATTTAATTTTTTATCCTATTTTATTTTCTAATTTTTTTTTTTTCTGGGTCAGGTCACACAAAATATTGTCGGTTAACCCACTTGTCCAGGTTTGGTGCAGGTGCCTGATGATGCTGCTTCGTTAGCTGGAGGGCAACTGCCTCCAATTGCCCCGTAGCGTCCTTCATGATCCTCTACAGAGGTCGATCTTCACACCACAGGTACCAATCTTTTCACCCAACCTCCACCCCAGCTGTGTGCCCCACACAAATGTACGGCCAGTGCTATTCCGTTAAGAATACATTTACGTGTTATTTTACCTCAATGTATATTTGCAATTAGTATATTATACCAAGCCTTGAAGTTTGGTTGCAATTGTATTTTCATATCTATTGTTTTTATTTTAAGTTTCTCGTTTGTACCACAAAACCACAACGTGGGTTTTGTAAGATTAAGTTTCATATGTACAGCAATTTGGCCATGTATCCACGTACAAAAATGTAAATTATAAAAAAAAGTGAATGCATATATACGAATCTAGTCTGCAAAGGCTTATTGCCTGCAAGATTAAACATGTTACGATCATTGTTTTTTGTATGCTATTATACGTCATGTCTTAATAACGTGAGCAGATATGCGGTCCCCAATGATGTTGACTTTTTGGAGGGACATAAAGGGTACTACAATTTCTAGAGCTTGCAAATTAAATAGCTTGCAAAATATTACAAACTTATTAAGCATATATGCACGTGTAAGCACAACTCCCAATACATTAACGCAGTACAGTCCTCTGCTTCCACTGTCTGGAACAGCCTGCCCCTGTGCCTTCCACAAACCAAAACCTCTATCTGCAAAGAAATTACTCGAACAATTAAACAAAAAACTTAACCCGAGCTCAGTTCCACGCCTTCATATCTCATCCCTGACGAGGCATGGCATTGGTACGCATTATAAATTGTATTGTTATAACTGCAGATTGTTTCACTAACAAAAATCGCACCAATAACCGTTGAGCCAGGATATGCGCCTCCGAATTCGTCAACGTGCATGCGATTCACCAAATATCTGCATTACAAATAAAATTTATTATATATAGAAAAAATACATAATCTCGGCTCATTGGCTTTCCAGACAAATTAAGAATATCTGAGCAAGCAGACTCTCCATTTGTTAGGGACGCATATCCATTTGCTTATGTTGCCCACGTTGCTGCATAGGATCACCCGGAAGCAGTCGATCCCACTTTAATACAAGGTGACGCAATGGAAACATTTGTGCCACAAACAAGGTCCTACCCGGGGCAGTTCGATTACCATTTCCTACATTTATGAGCAGTTTGTGTTCTCCCCGGGTTTACTCTAGGTTCACCGTTTTCCTCCCACAGGTAAAAAAAACAAACATTCGCCAATACCAGCATGATATATAGCGACAGTATCTGGCAGATTGACACAGGCTGTGACTGCTTCCCCCCCCCACCTCTTCGGTTACCTGCAGCACCTTGGGACCTCTGGGTTAATAAGTTATTACAATTATTAAGCAACCACACTGGAGCATCGTTTGTGAGTCCAAAATCGATTTTACATTTTTCAGTCTTTTTATTCACGTTTTTTGCTAACATTGCAGGCTATAGTTAAATAATTTGATTTTCGTGGTGAGAATAGTTTCAAAGCTGTATACTGGAGAAGCACAACCTTTAGCTGTTATTATTGACATGCTGTATAATGCACTATGGGTACTTTTTTGCCAGTATACAAATGTAAGATTACAATAGGTTTTACCGTATCTGGCGATTATGCAGGTGTTAAGATCTATTTTGGTGTTAAAATCCCAAACACCAAAATAGACACATTTCACAATGTGTCCAGTTTGCAAAAGCCACACATACTAGTGGCAAAGTATGCAAACAGGTAGCTTTGATAACCTATGCATTGTCCTTCAACTGACCGACCTTCACCTGGCAGTGGCTTTCTTTTGAGCCTATTTGCCGGTGTCAGTCGCTGCCAAAAGGCAGTCAGCTCCAGACAATGCAGTATCAATGCTTTATAGCTTAGGTGGGGCTGTTAACGCTATGGGTACTTTTTTGCCAGTATACAAATATAAGATTGCAATAGGTTTTACCGTATCTGGCGATTATGCAGGTGTTAACTCAATATAAAGCTGCCTATGTAATGGTTTTTATGATTCAATGTATGAGAATTGCTCTCCGTAGCTGTTATTTCTTGATGGGTGATGTTTTTTTTACAGCAGAAAGTGTCCACCGAGCTTGTTAGCTCGAGATGTGAGATTCTTGCAATACAACCGTGTCGTGTTCCTTTTTGTCATTTAGTTCGCCTACCACATTGGAGGCATTAAAATGCTTAATGACGCTTCCAATGTCACAGGAGCACTCCACACGACTATACCAAAAGAACAGCTGTGGAGGGCAATGTTTTTCACACGTTTTTCGCATGTTATTTACACGTTTTTCGCACGTTATTTACACGTTTTTCAGGCGTTTCACGTGTTATGTTATCCCGGTTACATTCAAGGCCAGTTGGCCAAGAATGAATAATTAACATCTCAGTCTGGTGGCGTTAACTTCATTCAATGACCAGGTCACACAGGTATTGAGCAGCTCAAAATAACTTTATTAAATGTGTAAAATGTTGCACTGAGGATGTATAGCACACGCATTTCTGAAACCGTGACCACCACCAAGCCATACAACGTTTTGATTGCCTTTGGAACATGTTGAAGTTCAATTTCTCAATAAAGTATGCCAAAGTTGGAATGCAATTGTCATGTCTTCCGGTCGTAAAAGCTCGATGTGAAGTCTCACAAGTCTTGCAGTAAGTGAATTACAATATAGTTTAAGCAATGGCAACAACTATCAAAAATACAACTTCTAAACGATAACAATATAAGTGTAGTTTGCCTATTGGATAGGAAGGCAAGGAAAACAGATATGGTGCTAGATTACATAAGGCTATCTTTGAGCATTTGAAATCAAACTAGTATTTAAACCTAAATACACTAAATACGAATGACGATATAACCATTAAAGTAGAAATGAATAGTTGATAGGTTATGTTATATAGCACTACAATTGGTATGTTTACATGCACATGACAGAAATTACTACACAGCTGATGTGACGTTCAAAACAATGCAGAAATAATTTTTACTGGAAACAACTCCCAAGTTTCACACTTCAGGGATTGAGTGATCCATCTGGTTCTTGAGAATGCTGGAAGCCATCCTGTTGGAGATGAAAACATTACCCATTAGTGACAACCTCCAACACCAAGACAGCCCAACAAAATAAATTGTTATTATTACAGCCACAACTATCGACTTGAAATAATCTATCATTCCAACACATACCCAGAGGTTTTTGCATTGACTTTTTCAACTTTGGCAAATGTAACACTGGCATTTATGTTCTCTTTCACAGATATTCGACATTCATTGGGAGTCAGTGTGTTTTTGCATGGTTTCTACTACCGGCAGTATTAAACAGGATGGCCCTTGATATTGATTTCAAAATCTGAAACAAGTGTGAAAGGCACTACTGCTGTATCTATTGATTATCGCTCTTATTGATTATCGTCCTTGTCAAAATAAACAGCGTGCATCCTAAAAGGCCTGACTGCAATACTGAAATCTATGTTTTCAAGGAATAAAGCTTAAAACTTTTCAGACATCCTGTAACCCAGCCTGGATAGTTTTGTGCACGATTAGAGTTTTTTGGTTGAACGTTCCCCTACGGCAGCCGACTGTCAGGCAGCGTTCATTAAAACATTACAAGTAGCATGGAGGTATGTTAGCATGCGTGACACTTGTGTGCAGCAGTGATGACCTCGGGTCTCTGATTGCAGAGGCTCATGGTTCAAAATTTAGCGGCCACTGTGAGATGATGGTATAATCAACGTTATAATGCAATGGCCGTCTGTTTTATAGTGTTACAGATCCACTAATGTCATTGGCAACGGCAGGTCACCATGTCAGGATCCAAATGTCAAGTTAGAAAGGACCCATGAGCTACTCAATTGTGATTATATATAGCAATTATCACCCATTACTGGCAGACTAATGTTCCAGGTCACATGAGTTCTGTGCATGGCGTAACAAAATAAAAATAAAACTATACACGTTGAAACCTGACATAAATCACCTCTTGATGATGTGGTCGTAGATGAAGGATGGCATGACAGTCAGTGTAATTGTTGAGCCACAAGCTGTCAGAATTTCACTGACCTGTGCATCCTGAAAAAGAGAAAACAGATTCAGAAATTGTACAGAAGTTGGTTTGCATGTCTCGATGCATGATGATTGCTTCCAAAAGCTGTTCTTTTGGGATAGCCACGCCGATCACACCTCCTCTCAGGCCTGAGGATGCCTCCAACGTGAGAGGCGTAACGTCGCAAAGGAGAGAAGAGGAGCGATCGACACGGTTATCCCGAGAGAGCAACTTTTGGAAAACTGATCACCCCCATTGTACGTCCAGTTCTTAGATTTATAAAAGTGCACACTTGGCTGCCTGTGGCTGAACTTGGAGCACGAAGTGATTTTCATTAGTCCTGCATCAACATCACTAATATAAATACCTTGACTGGCAAGAACATAATCAAATAAAGGTTCATGTGAAATAAAATCACACTGCTGCACGAGCAGATCTGCTTTCCAGCAGAATTGCCTGAAGTAAAATGTCACTGGATTGGAGGTGAAATTGTGATTACATGATATCGCTGTTTTTCCAGTGAACATGGTTTACTATGGAGTTGCTTGTAAATATTTGAAGTTTGAAATAATTGGCATCTACCGATTGTTGGTTTGATTACAATTTCCATATTATCCGTTAAGTCACATAAAAAGGAAGAGGATCTACCAATTTTTATGACAATAATTGTTACGTTCTTAAAACACCAAAGACACATTTCGTAAAGTGTCACATTTGGAAAAACTACACGTTTGTGGCAAACAATGCAAGCAACATGCTTGGCCTGATTGGCCCACTGAACTGATTGGCCCACACCAGACAGCTTCCTTTAGTAACTCAATGCTAGCCAGATGTTGCCAAAAGGCAATGCAGACATTATCAAAGCATGTTGTTAGCATTCTTTTTTACAAGTGTGTTTTTTGCAAATCTGACACTTTACAAAATGTGTATTTGCTGTTTTAAAGAACTTAAGACCGTATTACTGCTACAAAAAATGGTAAATACTCTTCATTTTTACAACTCTATACTGGCAAAAAAGTAGCCATAGTTTAATAATGGAAACTTTGGGGAAAAAAGTCTTACCTATGTTTCTGTGTCTGTTATTGTGGGGAGAGGTGGACCAGCAGTTAGCGCGCTGGGCTACAAACCCGGCGACCGACTTCGAATCCCGCTCACGGCGAACACCAGTGACGATTTTATAAACCAGTCCTGGGCCTCCCCTAGGTCGATTCAGCCTCAAATTAGTACCAAGTGCAGTGTGTAAACATTGCCCCTAGGGAGACAAAGGCGGTCGAGCGTGGTGCTGGTCACCTACCTCCTCGTGTGCCGTGTTGACCTTCATAGGTGCTTGCTAATGGCACTTGACCCGACAGTCTCCAAATGCTCTATGGGGTATCTTTGTCTTATCTTTGTTATTGAACAGGAGGTGATGGTGGAGCCTGGTTACATCGGCATCATTACTGCACCACACTGGACGTGGCTTATAGGCGGGTATCCGCCGTTGGGAGACACGATGTGGTGTGGCCACCATTTTTAAAGGGGCCCAAGTAATCAACCATAACAAATTAGCCAATTACAATTTTTGTTGATTAAATCAACTTCATTTATACATTGCCCCAGCTCTACTTTCGGGCATTAAAAAGCAGCTGGTGACCTCGCATCAGTGGTAATTACCAAGGTCCCAAAAACCCTTAACACCATGACCACTGCTGCCAGTCCCCACTCACAACCATGCTGACTGCCACAGCAGACATTACTCACCTTGAGGCCCACGACATTCTGCCCGTTGATTTCACACACGTTGTGCTCCGTCAGCAGGCCATTGCGGGCGGCCGAACTGTCCTTGGTGATGGACACGATTCGACCATTCTTGAACACAAAGCCCACGTAACCCAGGCTGTCCTTGTGCATGGTAATGGTGCGCTCGAAAGGCCTGGTGGGACAAATAGGACCAGATCATGACATAGACGCATACATCTGTTTTATTTGTGTCCAATTTTAAGTTCTAAAATAGTTCAGTCATCATCCTGACCTATTGCTTTTCTAAGCCAGAAATATCCCCAGCATTTTATCTACAGCATTTGAAGAGCATAAGCAAAACGCAAGTGTCTGCACACAAATGCAACACTCTCTCAGTTCATGGGACTACTAGCTTTCCAGATGTAAACGACACAATTGTAGGTTTTGATAGCATACGAACGCTGTTATGCTAGGGTCTCTGATGTATGCAACACGATGACTTGTAGGTCATGTGTTTTAAAACAAGGAACAAAACCTTCAATGACTTCGACCATATGGGTATTATCAGCAGTCAGGATTGTTAAACAAATGCCGCTGTACAAAGAAAAACACTTAACGCATTCGTCATTGGCATAGAATTGTAGGACCAATCTGATCAAAGCATGAGAAAGGTAGATTCGCCAAAATATGAATCGATTGTTCTATTGTTGCAAGGCAGTTTTGATGACACAGGTTGTGACACAAATTTTAGTTTGTGTTTGTACACCATTGCGAACATAGCGGTGATGATTCGCTCTACCGATGCACTTTTGATTAATACCGTGTATTAAATGGTACAATGTCTGACATTTCACTCCACGTGCTGTATATCTGTCCACATTGGTGAGCCATACACAGCAAAACTGTGAGAAAAGCAGTCTATATTTGTAATTGGAAAGTGTTCCAAGTGGTATAGCTGTCGAACCGCAGGCAGCACAACTGCACTGTGGCCCAGTGCCGGAGCAGCCCATGGGCTTGGAGATGGAGAGCATTGAGAAACTCAACAGGATAAGGTGGGGGTGGAAGGGCATTTAGTTTCTAGCATCAGTAAATTGGCCAACCACTCTACGCCATAAACTTAGCTCAAATGTAAAAACGGAATGGCATCAGCACTGACAGCGAGTAGCACTGTAGCCTTACAGCATGAAGGACTTGGGTTTGATTCCTGTCTCGAGTGCCTTTCCGTGGAGTTTGCATGTTCTCCCCCATATCTGTGGTTTTCACCAAGTACTCCAGTTTCCTCCCACAGTCCAACGACATGCCAAGGTAACTAGCCAGCTGACTAAACTGCCCCTGGTGCCCTGCGATGGACTGGCATCGCACCTTAAATATGGCCCCATCTTGCGCCCTGTGTGCGGGATCGGCTCTGGCCCTGAGACCCTGTACATGATTAAGCGGAGGCTTACAATCATGACGATGAGCAGCACCCGCCAGCTTACCTGTCACGCACTGCCATCACAATCCTCTCTGGCGCTGCCTTCTTCAGAACTTTGTGCGCCTTGTCCGTGTCCCACGCGGCACAGTTCTGGTTGTTGATCTGGAGCACCTGGTCGCCGAAGCGAAGGCCGGCCATTGCGGCCGGCGTGTTCGCCTGCACGAGCTGCACAAAAATGCCCTGCGCAAACAACGCGGCAAAGCCACTGTCAGAAATGGTCAACTGCAGCGCCAGTATCCAATCATGTTCTTTGTTATTCGATACGTTCACAATGCGGCTTTCTGTAGCATCTTAACGAGACTATAATGCAGACACGGTGGAGAGGTGTCTGTGCAATAAACAGGTACTTCATCATGTAAATAATCATATAGTAACACTTGTGTAATAAAACATAAAAACAAGGTTTCATACGAATGTGACCACGGACACAAATGTTGCACATTGCTAAGCCTTTAAACCATGTACCATGGCATTTACGTCAAAGTACATAGGCACAATGCTAGCGTTTGAACCATAATGTGCTCTCAAATAATTTAGTCAAATAATTCGCATCACTGCTATAGCACGTGGCACCCTCGAATGCTTGAAACGTGAAAACATTCAATTACATTTATGGGGGCTATGGACAATTTATTTGCAAAAGCATTTCTTCAAGCATGCACACTCTTGGTTGGTGTCTACTTTGAGTTTCTTAAGCAAAGACCTGCTCAAGAAATTCTACTGGGCCACATGGTTTGTCAACTCATTGTGAACGTTTTTCCCACAGTTGCTGTCGATGTGACTGATTCGGGGCTCTCCAGTGAGTTTTTGGGTTGTACCGTTTGCTGATCGGCATGATGTTCGATGTTTCACTGCATATCCTAGAACCTTCATGAAATTAATTCCCTGAGCACGAGAAACAAGATGTGGGACGATCTGCCGAACTATGCACGCTACGACCTAAATACGACGGGGAGCGGTACGCCATAAATGATGGAAATCTACTGAGAAATAATAACAACAATAATAATTGCACTTATAGACCGCTTTTCACTCGAGGGTTACAAAGCGCTGCAGAGCTATGGTGAGAACAGCATGTTAGCAGCAGCAACAACATTAGAGTAGATCAATTAAAGCGAAGTAATGGCTATAAATCAATGAAGGACATTAATTAACAAAAAAAAATTGTTAATCAAAGAAAGAAAGAAATAAGTGTTCCTGAGCAGGTGCAGATCAACAGCGAGACATCATCCAAGAACACAGCATCAACAGCAGCAGTATCAGTCCTAGCCACAGGACTTCAAAGCTTTTCAGAACAAATGAAACTGGGATTTGAAGATGCCCAAGGACTCAGCTGACCGAATTTACAATGGAAAGGGCGTTCCAGAGTTCCGGATCAGTGCCCGAGAAGGCTCTGTCACCCATCAAACAGAGGTGCAATCTAGGCACATGCAGCGAGCCCCAACTGGAGGATCGAAGTTGTCGTGTTGATGTGCGTCCTCCAATCTGCTCACCTTATCAATAGCCTTGAGGCGCAGGCCCAGCTTCCCTTCCTGGTCTTTGCACAGGATGACCTCACGGACGCCCTGCTTGACCTCGGCACGCCGAACGCCCACGTCTGCACCCGTCACGGGACCCATTGCCATGCTGGAGCCTGAAGGCCGGGCCACCAACTCCTACAGGGAAACCCGCCCGGTCAAGCATCACCACGCAAGGTAACGTCACAACCCAGGGCAGCTACTTCACGTTTGCGCCAAGCCGGAGTACGGTTGTTATCGGTGGGATGCAGTAATAGTTGCACTTCTTTAGCGCTTTTCACCCGATGGTCACAAAGCGCTGCACAGTGCTGTGAAGAGACAGTAAAGGCAATGAACACAGAAACTCCACAAAGGTGCCCAAGGTGGGAATCAAACTGCTTTGGGCAGGATCTTCTTTATTTGAGGCATGTTGCCACTGCACCACCCTGCCATCCATTCACAGTTGCAGTACCCAGTCCCTTCCCCAATGCACAAGAGAATTCAATATAGAGCAGGCAGGGTGACTGATGCTTCAGCGTTCATATTCACTCTGACCATTCACTCACCGGTGGTGGGTCACCTCACTACTCTTATCACCACTGGCACGGGTTACCATTCATATGAAATCCACTTAATCATTGCTGCGCCCATGTTGTGGCTACAGTCTACCAGACTCTTCCATCTTCTCATCCACAACGCGCTTTACCACGGCACTGCTGATCGAAACAGTCACCCGCCCACCCACTCACCACACCTGTGGGTCAACGGTACCTTCCAGCTTTAAAGAAAACTGACGTGACGTAAGGTCACAACTTTCTCGCCTACCCACTCACCACACCTGAAAATCACAACACACTCACCCACCAACTCACCGCACTGCAGATCACAACACGTATCCGGCTTCTCCTCTCACGCCGTGACTTTAAAAATCCCATCATCTCTTTTCCCAAGCAATTATAACCTCGCTCCAGTCAGGAAACGTGTCAATCTCACAGCTCTGTTTGTTGCTGACCATTTGAAACTTTGCACCCATGCTCGGCGATCTCACGCATCTCTCACCTTGGTCACGGCATCACTGATATCACTGTGACATCACGAAACCATCTCGAGGGCTTACATCCCGCGGAAAATCGACAAGTCACCAACCGCCAGGATACCCGACAGTGGAAAACACAGATAATTCCACCAGTGCAAGGATGGTGTTGTTAAGACTTCATACATCGCGGCTATGCACAGCAGATGCGGTACTCTGTCGCGATCCACTGCCAAGATATGACGTCTACCTCATTCCTGAAGCAAACACTCCCCACTGTTTTCAGACAAACCTGGCTTTTAATAATTATAATTTATAGCGGACGGCGCACATTCGTTTAATGTCCAAGGTATTCGTTCATAGAGAGATGATGATTCAGAAGTGCGAGGAAGCCGCAA
>JAZEWT010000009.1:19210190-19221878 GCA_036362905.1 Mordacia mordax | reverse complement strand
GGGAAGGCAGCCATATAGTTAGCTGGCGCCAACATTTGCCAAACGTTGCATCCAATCTATAACGATGCTGTTTTGATTACAGCAGCAATCGCTGCTGTAATCAAACGGCATCGTGGACCGAGCTTTCCATACAGCAGGATGAAGTAAGACTTTCAGACAGCTTAGGCATGCAACCACACGTTAGTTTACACTAGCGAAATTCACTAACAGCAGGGAAAATATTTAGGGCTCACCGTTTAAGTTAACTGAGCATATTAAAATAAGAAACAGTGGCTGCCAGGTTGAAAATATTCTACCTGCTTTAGTACCAGACAAGTGTGGATAAGGTGGCAGTAGTGAAGAGTGCATTTTCCGCGTGGGCTGTTTCCAATTGGCGAGGGCACTGGGATCCCCACCCCAACTCGTGTACCGCCACAGGTAACAACTGCAGACGTACAGAGCTGCCATTCATCCCGATTCAGTGTCTCACCCCCACTCCTCCCCCTCGCAATGGTGCGGATGATCCGTCACTAAAAGGAAAAACTCGTGTGCACTTGAAGCGTTGGTGACATCCAACATTAATGATTGCGTTTTACTTTTTTGGTTTTTAATGCAGTACACTGTCTCCAGTTATAAGCTACAGCCCCAAACTCGGTTCTGAAGTCGACCCATAGCTTGGCAATCTAACGCATTTCAGTCCCCCAACCTTTTCATCACCAATCCCCAGTGAGCAATGTGGTCTAGTATGGTCAAACAAACAACCCCCATGACCGACATCACCTGCTTCACCCAGCTCCCCGGGACTTTTGAATGTGAGGCGCTTTAAACCCGTAAATGATTATTATACAGCGGTGGATTAAAAGAGGGCTGAACTATTATTGTTTTCAGCAACAATTTCACAGGAGCCTTGTACACCACTGCTATTGCATGCAACCCAATATAGTTTTGATTCGAATGATAATTTAACATATTTAAATATCTAATTGTGTTAACAGCTTGGTTCGTATTTGGAGAGACAGCTGTGATAAAAATATATGAAAAATCGTGCATATGCATGTATTCTGAAACCCCTAGAGATTTGTGTTTGTCCTGAGAGGATTCAATTCATAAACATAACCATTTAGTTAAATACATTTAAGCAAAAGATAAGCAATGCAAAGGTATTTGTGCAGAAATTTCAAGGGCCAACATACCCCTGAAGAGGTGGAGGCTGCCACCAAGGGCATGTTGCGGCGGATTTCCTCGTCGGAGAGGGTGAGGCCCATGTACTCGCGCAGCTCTGGGTACAGGGCAGGCATCGGGTACAGCGAATCTGCACACAAAAGACAAAGATCACCTTATAGCCTTCACAGTCTGTCGGGTCAAGTGCTATTATCGAACACCTATAGAGGCCGGCACAGGAAGGGGTGAGCGACCGGGCCCACGCCCGGCCAGCTTGATTTCCCTAGTTAGTGATGTTTACGCACTGCACCAGGCACTCGTTTGAGGCTGAGTCGACCTAGGTGAGGTGTACTACCGGTTCAGATAATCGTCACTGGTGTTGGCCATGGGCAGGAATTTAACTCGAGTCGCCAGCTTCGTAGCGCAGCGCGATGGCCGCGACACTACCGCTCTCAGCAGTGCGCCCGCCGCCACGCATGAAAAAGATGCAATTAATTAGCCTCGTTTTTAAAGATGCAAAAGGCAAATGTATTGAGTCATACATGTACAGCATGCTGCCTGCAAGATAACCTCAGCAGTATGCCCTAGAATTCAGAGACCAAAACCCAGGCCATGGGACAACCAGCACCAATAGTACTGTGCTATCCCCCATCTCAAAAGAGGCAACACGTATCACGAGCAATGACAAAATTCGATAAAATACGGGGGCGGCGCGGTGGCGCAGTGGTTAGCGCTGATGCCTCACAGCAAGAAGGTCCCGGGTTCGAGTCTCTCGGCTCCGGTGCCTTTCTGTGTGGAGTTTGCATGCTCTCCCCGTGTCCGCGTGGGTTTTCGCCGGGTACTCCGGTTTCCTCCCACAGTCCAAAAGCATGCTCCTGGATAGGTTGATTGGCTCGCAGACTAAAATTGTCCCGCAATGCCCGGCGATGGACCGGCGTCCCGTCGTCGGGTGTATTCCTGCCTTACGCCCTATGTTTCCGGGATAGGCTCCGGCTTCACCGTGACCCTATATAGGATTAAGCGGTTTCAGATAATGAGATGAGATGAGATAAAATACGGAACATATTTGCAGGAAAAGGAATTGTGTGGCGAGGCTACCTCTGTACCACTAAACAACGTCGCCGCTGACGACATCAAAGTGAAGAGCATTGCATTCCACCCAACAGGGTCAGAGTTAGCGGGTGTTGCAACAACTCGATTTAAGTTTCGGAATGAACGATATCACATGGCCCGCTTGTGCATTGGCGGCATTCTGGGCAACTAATTTGTACAAATGTAAGGTAGGCGTATAGTTTGCACATGCATGCAGGCACAGGCTGGCCTTGCACCAAAGCATTTTGATGTTGTTTGGAACTCGTTGTGGTTGATTCTTAAGCTGTGGCCATGGTTGCGGTTGGGGGTTATCGTGGTTGGGTGGTTATGGCCGTCCTCCCAATAACCCTGTATTTTAAACCTGTATTTGTAATATTAGTGCAACATTCACGATAATCACCACCAATCATTATCAGTCTGCTGGATGAAAGCCATTCCAAGCAATCACCATCTAATACAATTTATAAAACTGTAATCTTCAAATCATGCCATTAGTAGAGGACAACCGAAACGATGCTATTTACTCTTTTCCATGACATATCTGTGCTCAGCCAGCAAGGGATCCGCATGCCACGGGTAGTATTCTACCAGGTATTTGCAGAGCTGAGCCAGAACTAAATTATCATCCTCTTCCCTAGCAACACAGAAAAGAGCTCAGAGTCAAGCAGGTCCAGGGGAAGAAGTGAAAACAAAAAATTCGTCAACCGTTTCGTCAGTAGAGACACGCCGATACCACGCGTTCAGCGCACGTGACGTCAGCGGCACGGCTCGGCTGCCGCAGCGGGGAAAAAAAACCTGCTGGCGCCTCATCGCGGTTTCAAGCCACATGCTGAACGAAGCTGGAGTGGCAACGGCCACGAGCGGCAAATTTCGCACGAGCGTTCCCTACCGCTGGGTGTGGGGTCCGACGATGCGGAGATGGCCACCGCCCCCATGTAGCCCTGCTGCTCCGCCAGCCGAGTCTGAGCCTGCGTGCAAGCAGCGCCACGGAGCACAGAGAAAAACATACACACACACAACCAGTGAGTGAGTAGCCGTCCGCACAACTGGAACCTGGCAACGGGCCCACCGTCCCGTGTGTATAATACACAAGTCTGTTAAACATCGCCGCTGAACCGGCGGGGGCCAGAACCCCAGGGTGCGTGGATGCATTGCCGCTTCACAGGTTATCCACTACATACAGAGTTGTGGATAATAGTTAACCTAGCCATGAGTCGAAAGGCAGTTCCTCGCAATCACGTTCTCCTTGGCATCTCCAGACCATCGGGAACAGAAGCGTGTAGTATCCGATGATCCCTTGGAAATCTATATCTTTGTAATGATGATTGTTTGTATTCATACAGCTGACATTTAACCATCCCCTTTTTAGATTTGCTAAACCAAATATAATGGTTTGGTGTGAGCGGCCGTTGGTGACCAGGCTAACACCGTCAATTCGCTGCGCTTCATATCCCCGTTTATTCACAGGCAGCTGCTTCTCTTAGAGATGAGGACCTTGGCAGGGTCAATCTCGCGCTCTGAGCCACACGCCCACCTTTTGTTTGCCTTATTTTAAAACTGCACTTCAGCTCTCAATGTAATCCTATTGTCAGTGGTGGAGAAACTATTATTTCAATGTATTAGTGCTGAATTACATCCGCCAAACGTGGTAAGCAATGGACCTCTCTAAGTGGTACCGTGGGATGACGCAGTGGCAACATTTGCACGACACAGACATAAAATCCTGGCCGAGACAGTACGATTCCTGCCTCGGGCACCTTTCTGAGTGACGTTTGCATGTTCTCTCCCTGTTCTGTGTGGATTTCTTCTGGGTTTTCCGGTTGCAAGTAAAAAAAAGTTGATAATTAATCATCCAATAACACTATAATATATACGACATCATGATCAATACCCACTTCATCCTGTACAGGGCTGGGGGGCTGGAGCCTATCCCAGCAGACAGCGGGTGCAAGGCAGGGCTATAACCAGGATGTGACTCCAGTACATTGCAGGGCACTTTGGGCAATTTTCACAGCAGGTCAATTAACTTAGACAAGATAGTGTCTTTGGACGGTGGCAGAAAACCGGAGTACCCAGCAAAAACATATAGGATGCAGTGTGCGTTGAAGATTTGCCATTCTTATGTCGTTTTTGTTGCGGACATGATGTTCTCCCCACAGCTCTGTGCAGCACTTTGTGACCCTCAGGTGAAAAGCGCTCTAGAAGTGCCAATTATTATTATTATATTGGCGCTAGACAGCTTCATGGCTCCCCCCCCCCCCGCATCTCTGCGGTTTCCTCGCTATGCCATGTCGTTCACTAAAAGACGTGAAATGTGCCCGTGTTACAAATTGTATTCTTATTAAGGCACTCAGAGGGGACTTTAATAATTTAGACTGAGCAGGATACATATGTTTAGGGTCCGACTGTGAGAACAAAGCCTACGTGTACGGGCACAACGCCCAGCGTTATTAAGCCTTCAGGGTGGTTTGGAGCACTCTTGTGGGTACACAAACCACCGTGCCTGTGTTTACACAGCAGTGCACGTGACCATTGTGTTAACAGCATCGCGTCTCCACACAACTGGGCCAAATGCCGTAATCGTGCACTGCGGTTTGTCCCTTGAAGTTAGGGGAGGGGGGGGTCATCCTAAAATATTGATGGAGGTAGTCGCCAGTTTTTGCCGTTGTGCAAAATCTTGAACAAGTCATCCCTTTGATGTGTTTTGAGCTGGTGTCGCCCGGTATGGTGTCTGACGTTTCGCTCCACATAAGGTCCTCAGCTTCCTCAGAATCCAATAAGTTCCTGAAATTTACTCTTTTCTGAAGAAGCTCCAGTTGCGTGCACTGAAATGTCAGATATCGTGCCATGATGTTAAAGAATTTACAACGTGTGGAGAAAAAAACGTCGGGCATATCAGTGAAAACTGCGTCACACAAACTGAAATACATTGCAGCACAGACCCCGAGGTCAAGGCAGTGTCGCGGCTGCTGTGCACTCTGCGTGACACTGTGCGTGACTGTGCGTGACACTGTGCGTGCCACTGTGATCCCACACAGTTCGCCTGGCTCTGAGCGGTAAAACCTGCTGCTCATGGAAACCGGAGGAACACGCCCATGAGTCACGAAGCAAGCTCGTGACTGCAGCAGTCACGCATACAGCAGCAGCAGCATGTGATAGGGCTGCTTGTCTGATGTGGCTCCGGCACTCGTGGAGTTGTGGCGGAATGCTGACGTCACTTGGTATTGAGTTGGTGGTCCAAACGCAGCAAGTGACTTCCCGAAAACCTTATCAACATGGGGGTGTAACTGAATCTGCGGAACACCTCTATGCCCCACCCTGTAATAAATGACCAAGTGAGGTGTCTTATTAGTTTGCACTGCGTCACATTTATATTTATAGGTTATGTTCTCTAGAACAAATGGTTCCCAACCTTTGTCGTAATGCGGACCACTGTATCGTCATCAAAAGCCTTTGCGAACCACAACATACACAAGTCGGCATATTGCTAATAGTTAATTAGTTTAGATTATTATTTTTATCATAACAATGATCGTTGCTTTTTTTCTTTATTCCCCAATGACCACGTGAAAAACTCACAGTCCACTCGTGGTCTGCATACCACATGCTGGGAACGTTGCTCTCGAGCATTCGTGATACAGTTCAAGAATGTTACCTCCCGGTATCAAGTGTGTGACTGGGTAATTGATAACGACACGTGCAGTTGTCAAATATTTTCAGCCCAGAACAATGATCCTCGTCACACAGCACATCATGAACACTTGTGCTCCTTAAACGATACTCTACTCACACAGCAAGATATGGGTCTCTTTCACTTTGACTAAAATAACCCGTGTAGTAAGCAGCAAAGGAATGTCCTTGTGTTTTTTTCTATTTCCTTAAATCTCACAATTGACGGGAGTAGAGAGTGTATTTAAGGCCGCTTCATGGAATGGAGTGCACCTACATCACAAGTAGAGAAGTGTGCTGTGCCGCTGGTATGTGAACGACACACCAGCTACCAGCGTTGGTGAAGCATGGGAGCATTTACCTGGATCACCTTGTCCACCTTCATGTCCTCCAGCGATGGATAGAGCGACATTTTGCCTTCTTTCACTCCACAAGCGGACCTGCACACGAGATCCGACATCACCGCTACACTTCAGCATCACCGTTGGCCCAGCGACATGGCGAGTGGTGAGCAATCAGTAGGCCACACGTTGATATCCTGAGCAGGAGTTGATCCAGTCTATCATCCCTACTGTCCGGGGGTCAATGAAATAAGTACCACATTGTGGGAGTAGGTTATCCTATGGATATAAATCACCCCTGTACTGGAAATGTGGAATTTCCACCCTTGGCGCAGGGTTCTACACAGCAGATGAGCACAACCTCAATGCTTAACGGGGCAGGAAATCACTTTAACAACACTACTACTCAGTTGCCTTCTGCTGACATCAAATAGCCCTGTATCCCATAAACACCTGTTATACATTATAATAATAATTGTATTATAATAATAATCGCATTTATGGAGCGCTTTTCACCCAAGGGTTACAAAGCGCAGCACAGAGCTGCGAAGGGAAGGGCACGTCAACAACAACATTATGGTGGGAACCCATCCAAAGAACGATTCAGACTCAACCCTGCTCAGCTCGGGTATATATATAGGGTAATTGTATGCAGTCTTCATCACGTGATGGATGTATGAAGTCGACACAGTATTTACGCGAGAATATTCTTTGGCAGGGATGCCAAGAAAGCAGGAGCGACGACGCATGTGGTAAACTGTGCAAGGTGCGGCTTGTTGCTCCGGCGGGCTTCTGTACGAATACATACGGATGTAAACACCCAATGATAACACTATAGAGTGCCACTCAGTAGACCCAGGTTCCCATAGGTGCTGAATTTGACAATGTCACCCTAGGCACACACTTTACTCTTGTGTTCTGAGCCTCTCCATGTGTTTCTATCCATAGCCCAGGAAATTGCGATCTTGTCCTGGAGTGGTGGTGGAGTGGTGGTACAGTGGTTCAAAGGCTGCACCACAAGATCGACGACCTGATGTTACCTACATTATTCGACCTCATGTTAGCCCGTGGCTGGGAATCCAGGCTAGAAATCCAGCCACGGGCAAACATCAGTGGTGAGTGAATTCTCAGGCAGCCTTCATCAACCTGCATTGATCGGCATGAAGTGTGACCAAACAATTTCCACGACCGATGCACCTTGGGCAAGCGTTCTTCCCATAGTGGCTTGTCAGAGGGAAACAGTTACCATCACCATGTAAATTGTTACCAGGGGCAGTCTTCAATTCAAATAAGGGTTTGTTTATGCTTCAGACCAGCGATAAGCTACTGTAAATACACATTCCACTGGCCCATTTGGCTTGGCTATTAGGACACTTCACCAAATCGACTCAGGCGCCCATAAGCACATGACAGCGTTTTTTGCTATAGTGTGCATAATTTCCAAGCGTTATTGGGTTGGATCACGGGTGGTTCCGTGTGATGTCCGACGTTTTTCTCCATGTGCTTGCAGCTTCTTGAGGAACCACTGCCAGCACACGTAGCGAAACGTCGGGCCATAACGCTGAACAATGCGATGTACAACCCAAAAACCTGCCAGAAAGGTTATCACCACAACTGATAAAAAGCCTACGCGTTAATAATGTAGGGTACATAATTCTGGTTCAGATCAACATCTTAAGCAAAAAAAAAGCTCACCATCAGCAGTTATCGAACCGCAACAGTAGTGCGTGCGGGAAATACTCTACACTTAATGCACCATTATGTCACAGGAAGCCAACGCTGCGTTTTTACAAGAGGGGCGATTTAAAATATAATACAATTTTAATAAGGGCTTCCGAGAGCGCTGCTGCTTCACTCTATAGACAACAATTTAATCAGGGCCTCTATTTTAAAGCAAGCGAATAGGCAGAATATCAAGAGAGCAGCTTTTCGAAGCAATCATCAGGCAGAATATCGTTTTTTTATCTGATATGCTGGAATTTGTTTACAATACTATTTAATTGTAGAACCTTATTGTAGCATTTAAACTGTACCTCAAGACTGTGGTGTGACATACGTATCATGTTGGTATTGTTACCTAAAATGACGTGATTAATTACATATTTATTCTTCAAAAGAGAAGGTCTGGAGTTTGGATTTGAATAGGGGCCCAGAGTCAACCGTACGGATGACTGGAGCTCCATATTGCAGGTGACATTTAACCAGGTGACCGCCACTTGAATAATGGACTTCTGCTGTTCAGTGGGCTTTATACAGGGTGCCAAATAATGATCGTGTAATCTCATCGACGAAAACTTGGTGAAGTGTGACATTTACTCAAAAAAGGTGTACCTTAAACGTTGTCATCTCATTTGGAAATCATGGGAACAAGGGTCACTGAACTTGCACCACTTGCAACATAAGACCCTTTAGGCTCCGCCATCAATTCGGGGCAATTCGGGCAATCGTTGACCGTGCCCACCAGCCCCCCACATCGTGCTCGGGTCGTCACTCACTCACGTGACGAAGTGACCCGACTAGTCGTAGCGGTGTTGCTCAATCATCGTGACATCATTACTAGGCGTGAGTCTTCATTGTGTTATTGTAAAGTGGTCCATGAAAGTTTGCATTCGTTGCGAACACTGCGATATAACAGGAAAACACATAGGCTGACGTTTTAGGCGATGGTCCTTCTCTAGAGAGAATATGGACTTTACAAACTCGGCTGTTATAAGTCACTGTTGCGGTGGTTATCATCGACCATTAAACCCCGCGACCAAGTTTGTATCCTGGTCCCGCCTGACATCAGTTGCCAGTTATATCTGGACTGATCCCTGGCACCATCCTCTTAAAATGCGGTTCAGTGCCGTCCGGTTAAAACAACCCCTAAAACTGATAGGCTGTAGGTGGAGAAGGCGTAAAGCACAAACGTGGAGACGTGGAGGTACAGCACAACCACAGAGCGTTCTGCGCAGTCTCCTGGTTGACAGCAGCTCCACACAGGGCGTCGAGGTCTCCTGACCACCCGGCGTGCACACGGGTCGCCCACCCAGGCACTAATCCAGGCTTGAAACCTGCTTGGCTGCCGCGATGCCACTCTAGGATTTGCTCATTTGCGAAAGTGGCTACTTGGGAATGGGTGGCCACTGTGTACTCACGGAATACACAGTGGCCACCCATTCTACATGGCACACAGTCGTTTTTAATCATAATGGGGGTGGCATCATCATGTTAATAGTTCGAGTGTCAGCAAATGTTAGTTATTTATGAAATAGGTAATGGTTTGACGCGTACACGAAACTGGATGAACCATCAAAAGCCAGCGTTGATGTATATCCAAGTCCAACAAGAGTGGCTATCTGAGCATTTCTCCCGTAACAAGAAAGGTGGACAAATGATTTACCTGCGAATGACTGGGCTACAGTAATTGATAAGACACGTTATATCTAAACAAACGGTTCCTCATTTAGCGACACGAACGATCACAACATCCTTAAAAAGTGTAGGACTAAAATCACCATCATCTTAAGATGCCGTCAGTAATAGCATTTATAGAGCACCTTTCACCCGAGGGTCACAAAGCGCTGCGCGGAGCAGTAAGTGTAACGCCTTTCACCCGAGGGTCACAAAGCGCTGCGCGGAGCAGTGGGTGTCATGCGTTCCATCCGTTAGCTGCCGCTCCGTCACTATACTTGACCATCGGCCGTCTCCATCCCTCCTGAAACTGAACAAATAGCCTTTACGGCTCCTTGACAAAGCCAAGTCTCTTTGTCACGGATGGAGAGGGGGGCACGCGAAGGGGAAGACAAAAAGAAAGGCACTGCGCCACGCTTGGGCCATTTTTAATGAAGAGGTCGCTTCCTCCGTCTCCCGAGGCTTGGGGGAAGGCGTCTCGTGAACAGCTGACATCGCTGACATGTGGCAACGACGGCCGTGCGGTGTTGGAGCGAAGTCGCGCTCACCTTAAAAGCACGCTGGGGAACGCTGGGGAAGAGCCTCGAAAGTCGGGAAGAGTTGTTGCGCGCAAGGCGGAGACTGAACTCGGAGAGAAGCTCGCAGCTTATGAGAGGGAGAAGCCCAGCTTTTCCGCAGGCGAGGCTTCCGTCTACCATTGGCCGAAGACGATAGGGGGGGAGGAGGAGACGGGCGGAGCCACGGTGAAAACACGGGCTTCTGCCTGCGGCCGTCACTGCTGACGCATGGTCATGTGCCTGTGGTTGTGACGGTGACGTCTCCAAGGTCTATTGCTGCAACAAAGACAAATATCCCCCATATGGCATACACGGACTGTAGGGTCAAGTGCCGCTAGCTAGCACCTGTGAAGGGTGACACGGCACTCGAGGAAGTGGTGACCAGCGTCTCCCTAGTGCCAATGTTTACACACCGCGCTAGGTACTCATTTGAGGCTGAGTCGACCTAGGGGAGGCCCAGGTGCGGTTCAGAATATCGCTACTGGTGTTCGCCGTGGAGCGGGATTCGAACTCGAGTCGCCGGGGTTTGCTGCACGTTCACAGGTCGCGTTGTTCGTTGTTGGATCGACTCACAAATCATTAGGGATTTGTTTTTAAACCCTACTTCACTACACAGTGGGTTGGTGAAGGTTGGCAGGGAATGCAGGAATATATTGGCTATTTTGCTGTGCTTCTCCCTACTGCCAATGTAACCAGTGTTAACTGATGAGATGAGCTGCGCGTATGTATGTTGTACATATTGAGATGTTGATTGGAGAATTAGATAGTTTTTGTTTGCTGGTATTGACTGGGGTTTCAGATGTTGGGATGTGCAACGCTCTGAGTCCAATGTGGTTATTGTTCGGCATCACATTTGACTGGGATCCTGTGGGCGAACCACTCTGGACGATGTCAGAGGAGCCGAATCGTCACGGCAGACTTGGATCGATGGTTGCGTTGCGGGTTAATATGTGCGGTTATGATGGTGCAATTCAGGAGGGGTGAATGTAACCAGTGTTAACGAATGAGATGAGTCGCACGTACATATGCCGCGCATATTAATGTTAGTTGGGGAATGATGCGGTTGTATTAATATTACGCACGCCACGTACAGTCAGCTACACCCCCCTCCTCTCCTCATCGGACAGTGCGTTAGTCGAAAGGAGTTGTTGCAAGGTGAGGTTGCATCGTCTTGTCGCTCCTAACATTGCGCCAAAACATGTTAAAATGGGAGTGTACATGTTCAGTTCCCGGCTCAAGTTTGCGAAATCTCTCTCCCCGTGTCTGCGTGGGTTTTCGCCGGGTGCTCCGGTTTCCTCCCACCGTCCAAAGTCACGCTGCTGCCCAGGTTAATTGACCTGCTGAGTAAAACTAAAAAAATGTGTGCGGTGCCCAGCCTCGCGCATGACAGGCTGGGCAGTGACGTGCAGTCAGGGGAGGCAGGTGAGGCCGTGCCTCACCTGTCATTATGGAAAGAAAAAATGAAAAAATAAATTAAATGATTATATTTATTCAGT
>JAZEWT010000009.1:19186578-19205424 GCA_036362905.1 Mordacia mordax | reverse complement strand
TGCGGTGGTGTGTACCGGGAGAGAGTACGGTGGTGTGTACCGGAGAGAGATGGTACGGTGGTATGTACCTGAGAGAGAGAGTAGGAAGGTGTGTACTGGAGAGAGAGGGTACGGTGGTATGTACCTGAGAGAAAGAGAGTAGGAAGGTGTGTACCGGGAGAGAGTACGGTGGTGTGTACCGAAGAGAGAGAGTAGGAAGGTGTGTACCGGGAGGGAGTGCGGTGGTGTGTACCAGAGAAAGAGAGAGTACGGTAATGTGTACCGGAGATAGAGTACGGTGGTGTGTACCGGAGAGAGAGTGCGGGGTGCTGTGTACCAGAGATAGAGAGAGAGTATGGTAGAGTGTACCAAAGAGATAGATAGTACCACCCTGTGGTACAGTGTGAGTCTTAGCGCTTTGGCGGCGACAGCTCTGAGGGAACTTTCTGTGCTGGGGGGGGGGGGTGCCCAGCCTTGCGCGTGATAGGCTGGGTGCGCGTGAGAGGCGGCTGGATGAGGTAATATGATGGCACCCACGCTGAGTCATAATAACAACTCGTTGTCGGTGACGAAGTTGGCAGCTGCGCGTGCGGACGTGCTTAAATGCATATAAGTACGTGCATGTGAGCCCTTGGGAGAACTCGGGGGGAAATAAGAGGCCACGCAGTATGTGATCCGTCAGAATAGCGCTAGATAGCGCGCTGAGCGCGAAACGGCTACTAATCAAAGTGCCGGAGTTATCCAGGGCACAGACGTTCTGCTGTTATTCAATAAAGCATCGAAAACTCCAGAAGGCCTCTGCTCATCTTTCGCTGCTGAGTGTGGCTCGACGCCGGGCTGCCGCTACAAGCCTGGGAGAAGCCGCGCCACGTGGCCGCACGCGCACCTCGGAACCCGGGTGTCTGCGGAGAAGCTACGAGTTCGGCTGTTATGAGAGCGTTCTCCGTTCAGGCACCACTTGTATTGCTGATTTGCTGTTATCTCGTTGATGCCGTTCTCTTTGTAGTTATGTGCAGCACTTTGTGACCCCAGGGTGATTAGCACTCTAGAAATGCAATTATTATTTTACAATAAATGTTAACATTAAACCATTTCCTAATATATGTATTACTAACACTTATAAATTTGCACTTTTAAATTATGGTTGAAAGATCATATTTTACATGTTGTTCTGCAGCGGTGTATATTTTTTTAAACCCCAATTTTGTTGTTGTTGCTGATATTCCGTTCTAATGTTGGTTGTTGTTGGCGTGCTGTTCTCTCCGCAGGCCTGTGCAGCGCTTTGTGATCCTCGGGTGAAAAGCGTTCTATAAAAATGCAATGATTATTGTTATCAAATTGCCCCCAGTGCCCTCTCATGTACTGGCGTCATGTCCTAGGTATAGCTCCGTCTTGTGCCCTGTGTCTGCCGGGATCGGCTCCGGGATGATAATGATGAGACTGAACTAATTCCGGGCGGCACGGTGGCCCAGTGGGTGGCGCTGTCGCCTCACAGCAAGAAGGACCCGGGTTCGAATCTCGGCTCGGGTGCCTTTCTGTGTGCAGTTTGCATGCTCTCCCCGTGTCCGCGTGGCGTTTGCATGTTCTCTCCCCGTGTCCGCGTGGCGTTTGCATGTTCTCTCCCCTTGTCCGCGTGGCGTTTGCATGTTCTCTCCCCTTGTCCGCGTGGGTTTTCGCCAAAAACGTGCTGCCGCAGAGGATAATTGGCACGCAGACTAAATTGCCCGCAGAACCGGGTGACGGACTGGCGTCCCATCATGGGCATATCTCTGCCTTGCGCCCTGTGTTTGCCGGGATATAAGCTCTGGCTCACCGCTACCCTGTACAGGCCTAAGCGGTTCTTGACATTGAGATGAGATGATTCCCAGTGACACAGGGAGTCATCAGCCCGAGCCACCCCAGCCACCGGCCCCAGCAGCCTTGGCGGTGGGGCGTGAATGGTTCCGTGACGTAGTATCGACGTGGGCGGAGGAGATTTAAACGGCCGGTTGGGCGTGACCGCCTTGATTGGCTGATCGCTTGAACGGGCGATGTGGATTGGCTGGTGGACTGTTGGGGGAGGGGGGGGAGCAGCTCGCGTCGCGCGCCGCCAGAGCTCTGGGCGGGGAAGGGGGAGGGGTCGTACGACGAGGGGGCGGGGATAATCAAAAACAGATGCGCGGATTGGGCGACTAAGTCACGGGTGGGCGTGGCTTCACCGTATCTCGCCGCTGGGGGGGGTGGAGGTTAAGGGATCAGCGCGTTCTGATTGGCTGCCGGCTCAGCTACGAGGGCGGGGCCAGGGCATCCGTGGGGAGGGGGGGTTCGCGCGCGGTTGCGTAAGAGGCGGGGGGTGGGCGGGGTCACGATGACTCGCAGGGCGGAACTGGGTGGGGTCCGACCCGACGTGTGCGAAGGGGCGTTGATTGGTTCGCTCGCGCCCCTCAGCCGTTGATTGGCTGATTCATTGTAATATCGGTGGGTACCGTCCCCCCCATGAGGCGGAGCCTGCCGAAGGGCGTGGTCACGCAGCGTCCCTCCCCTTCCTCCTGTCGGTTCGCGAGTGTCGAGGCGGAGGCCGAGGAGCGATCATGGGCGTTCAAGTCGAGACGATCACCCCTGGCGACGGTCAGTGCTCGTCCCCGTACACCTTTTACCCCGCGCCTCATCTGCAAGCGACAGTCCGCTGTTGCGTCCCGCGAGCTCCGACTGCGGCGTTGTGTTGGTGACCGCTAATGGTGGATGTTTGTCCGTGCGCGCCCTCAGGCCAGACGTTCCCCAAGAGGGGGCAGACCGCGGTGGTGCATTACACGGGTGAGTCCCCATCGTAGCGCTCACCCCCCTCTCCCCCCGCACACTGCGCGCTCGCGCTTTAATCGCCGCCACACACGCGTTTAAACAAACACAGACTCGTTTCTGTTGACGCGGTGGCGTTCGTGCTGTGCGCGGATCAAACTGGCTTGGGGCCGTGTGTGATGGCGGTGGGCGAGAGGCGTGCACGGACGCGGAGCCTCCGCGATTAAAATGGACTCGAGGAGCCGCGCCTCTTGCTCCCGGGTGAAGCGGCGCTCTGGTCGTGGTCGTGACGGTGCTGGAGGTTGTGTTGGCGGGGGTGCTAATGATGGCCGGTCATTGTTGCTGTCACGGGACTGATGGCTGTGGTCAGCGGGCGTAGTCTTGGTGATGGTGGTGGCGGTTGTTTTGATAATGGTGGTGATAGTGGTCATGGTCACTAGTTTTGATTGAGATCATGGCGGCGGGAGTTGCTGATGGTTGGTGGTGATGCGGTGGCGGTGGCAACCTCCGATTGTTGCCGCTGCCGATCCCGAGTCATCGGCTGCCTGTAATTCCCCGCGACTCGCCGGTGCGACCGCCTTCTCTGCGGTTGTCGATCACTGCGACCGCTGCTCCCGGCCAAATTGGGGGGATGAGGAGGCATCGATGAGAAGAGAGTCTCTTCGATGTCTCTCCGACTGATATGATTTAGGCATGTAGTCCCCCCATCCCAAATGCTATCTATGCCCATCTGATGACTTCCTAGGCATTTCACGTAGATGACCTGTTTACCGTCTTCGTATATATGATTTTAATTGTGTATATATTTGTAAGTATCATGAGCGACGCCGCCCAGCGCCGACATCCATTTGTACGATGTTTATCCATTGCATTCGCCCGTCACCGTGAAGGCGTGAAGAGATTTGTTTTCCAATGTTCGCGCAAATCGTGACGGCACCGACCATCACCATCTCGTGCTTCACGAACCCCAATGAAGCTTTGGCAGCAGCAGCTGCCGCTCGCTCTGGGAGCTGGTGGGGGGACCAAGAGGCTGCGTGGGCAGGTGTCGGCTGGGCCACGGGGAGGGGAGGTCGTCGTGCTGTGCACAAGCACAGCACCGACATGGCCGCATTGCAGGCAGCATCCGCCCACCAAGCTGAGGAGGCGGGGGCGGCGATGCGGGGGGGATGGTGGATTTTTAATGGAGTATGGAGGGGGGGGTTTGGAATGGTGGTGGTTTTTACCGCTGTAGTGGATGTATTCTGCACCGTGCAGCAACGCACAAGAGTAGCGCACGGTCGTAAAAGCCGAAAAGAATTCATCTCAAGAGAGGTCATGCATTTGACACCAGCAGTGGTAATAGCCGGCCCTGTAGCAATAGAGACGGGAATGCTGACCCGGTTGTCGAGTGTAGGGTTTAAGAGTTCAGACGAATTCTGCTGCATTATGACTGCCTCATTCCGTGTTCGTTCTAGGGGTTATTTGGCCATATGTTACCACTAATCCCTATCGGTAGTCATTGGTGGGCCAGCTTGGGCTAATGTGTCACCTATGCTAAGTATGCTTACAAGCTTATGCATGGTTTAACAATAGCAGTCCGGGGTGATAAGCACACAAGCGTTTAGTCAATTACTGGGCTGCGTAACGATGCATAAATTAAAATCGATTATGTTTACGATAATTGCATGCGATACGGAAGTAGGTTATGATATGCTCATATACAATTAAGATGATAGACTGATAGCCACTACAGTGGCATAGTACAGAGCAGACGGACCGCACAAGTGAGATTAAATGTAGACGTTGAAAATGTAAAATGACAAAGTTTAATTCTAAAACGAAATAACATACTGATTCCTGGTACTACAGATATAGTTGCAGTTAGTGCATGGTTAGATACATGCAAATGAACCCCATGAGTACATAGTTTTTAAAATCCTTTGCATATACTAATATCTCTGCATCCTTAATTCTCAACTTCACAAACTAATGGCGACAGGGCGGTGTATTTGTATATAGGATGTATTGTCTGGCATATTTTGGTGCCAGCTAACCACATTACTATCTTCTCCCATTTCTGTGCTCTCTTTACGTCTGAGTAGTTATTTTTTCGATAAAATACCTAAAGCATTTATCGAATATTTTGCGCAGTATTAATTTGTAAATTTTAGGTGCATTGTGAAGTGAAAAATAACGAAAATCTGAGGGTGCGTTTGCTGATAAGGCCAGGTAGAGCGAACAGATATGGCGGTGTGGGTAACCTAAAAATAGCCACATGGGGAAATCATAAGAAAACCAATCATTTGTTTTGTGTGCCTCTCAATAAGTGCTCGTGATCACACTTGGGGCTTTACAAGGAGATCCTGCTGTTAAGTTCGTAAAATTCAAGGCACCCTTGAGTAACCGTCTGGTTCCAAAAAAGGAGACCGAAGACCTATACGGTGAGGTAGAGTTAGAGCGGTTCTTAAAGGTAGTTGTCTCCTCAGCAGCACTTGCAGGATCTGGAAAGCATTTGCGAGGTGCGGCTGCATCAAAGACTTGACTTTCACAACTTGATCATACCCGGCGATGGACTGGCGTCCCGTCGTCGGGTGTATTCCTGCCTTACGCCCTGTGTTTCCGGGATAGGCTCCGGCTCACCGTGACCCTATATAGGATTAAGCGGTTTTAGATAATGAGATGAGATGAGAACTTGATCATAAAGCATGACATGCTAGTAAGGGCTGATTCAAACAGAATACTGCGTGGAAAATGTTGTGCTGGTTTTTCAAGCTTGTCAGGTTTTTTTTATTAAAATAGTATTAGAGTGTAAATGTGAAGGCCATTTGTGGTGGAAAATATGGTAAGCTTCTGAGAATTTATGTAGGCTGTGAGTCACTAATTCTTATAATTACAAAAATATAACCACGATTTGATACACTTTTGAACATTTGGTTTAAGCGCATGTAACTAAGCCCATATTTTGGCAGTTGCCAGCACGGCGGGTACATCGTCTTACAAGAAAATGAGACTCCATTTGTGCATGAAGACTACTTGTTGTTCATAGTGATGCAAAACTTGATTTTAAAGCATGTTCTTGCAATGCATACTGTAAATGGCTTCATCTATTATATAGCATTGTCGAGCACCAATTCTCACGAATATTTTTTCATATTCCAGTGGAACTGCGATTAAATGTACTGTTTACATAGTGAAAAAAAAATGTGGTTGTTACTTTGTACTGTTCAAGTTCATAAGTTAAACAAATGCTTTTATTAGCTGTGCTGCATAGTTTTAACTCGACATTGACAAGACCGCACTACGTGAAGTTATGTTAGACAATTCAAATATATTTTACGTTTATTAGCTTTTGTATTGCTGTGGATTTCATGAGAATCTCCTTAAAGAGCTTTCAAGAACTTGATGGGCGTGTGATCCTTTATTTTTTTGGTTTAGCATGATTTGTTACTCAAGGTACACGGCTCGAAATGTGCATTTACATACCTTGTATACAATGGATCATGTGACCTGGGCTCCCATCATAAAAGCCGCAGTCGTCACCAGAGGGAAAAAAATGGTCTTTAAGAAAAATAGCTCCATCGAAATGTGATACGGTACGTTGTCTAGAATGTGTGCAGTAGACAATGCTTGTAATGACGTGGCATGTCAAACATTTTCTAATGGATTGCGGCATACTCTTACTGTTGGAGGGCTCGTATTTTTACAAAATATATCACACGTTTCAACATGCTCGATTATAACTGAAGTGTATCCACAAACAAAATATTGTTTGTTCCCTTAAAGATAAATTTTATTACAGGAGAAAATATCCAGTGAATTTGCAAACTCTACAGAATTCCTGCAATGCGGCTAACCAATGCTAACAATGTACACAATTTTATGGAAGGAACTTTGTAAATGACAAATATTCCAAAGGGTTGTGTATAAATATGTACAAGTAGGGTAGAATGTGCCTCTTTAATCCAGAATTTGGCAAACAAGGTTTTGTGATTTTTGCCAAGCTCGCTGGACTGAGGGTGCTCTATAAATTGTAATAGAGCCAATGGATTCAGCATCTAATTTGTTCATGAACCCGAATGTACACGCAAACAATGATCGCTTTTGAAACGCTGCCTAATCGTAGTGGATTTACTTAATAAAATATCGCAAATATTGAAGCTCGGCAAAGAGTTTGCAGAGCTTTCATCCCACATGCAGAACACATTTTCCTGGATTGGTAATTTATCTCATCTCATTATCTGAAACCGCTTAATCCTATATAGGGTCACGGTGAGCCGGAGCCTATCCCGGAAACACAGGGCGTAAGGCAGGAATACACCCGACGACGGGACGCCGGTCCATCGCCGGGTTGGTAATTTATATTTATTTAAAAATGTGCTTTGTTTTCACAGGCACTCTTGAGGATGGCAAGAAGTTTGACTCCTCTCGTGACCGGGACAAGCCATTCAAGTTTAAGATTGGCAAGCAAGAAGTGATTCGTGGCTGGGAGGAAGGCGTCGCCCAGGTAAGAAACATGTCCCAAGGAACTATTTTAAGCATGGGTTGAGAGACCAGCACATTTCAACAGGGGCAATACTTTAACGGGGGTTCTTGACATTTTGCACTTCAAGGCCTACTTGACCCACTTGGATATAGTTTCCACTGGCCACTGGGTGGTGATCGTGGTTCACCGCTTGAGATTGGCAGCTTTAATATGATATACTATGGATCACGATTTTATACTGTTTGCAGGGGTTGCGTGTTCCAGTGAACCCCAGAGCTATGTCACATGGAGCCTAGAGCACCTGCTAAGATCTCCTATGATAAACAGGTCTGGGGGGAGGTTCTAGAAAAATAATCTGAAGACCCTCCAATTAAAGAAGATTGGTGTCCAAAAGGGCATTAAGCTATAACATTCTGCTGTAATGCCCCCACCATTGGGAGCAACTTACCAACCTGGATGCTGGCTGTTAAAACCGACAAGATTCTATGGCCAAAATATTTGGAGCCTCAAGTTTATTTAAAGCAATATGCTTTCCTTCAATAGTACAAATGAGGCCACGCACGCCGGAGTGGGCCTCGCTGTTAACTTGAGTGGTGCTTTGATTTCATATCCAGCTAGATACCTAACGCAGCTTTCACTGGTTGGCAGCATGGTAAAAAAAATGCTCTGTGCACTCTAGTTTTACCACTGTGCTGAAGGGTTCTTTTTTAAAGCAAGAGGAAAAAAACTTCCTTTTTTTAAGAAATGCTATTAAATGACAGCTCAAGTAAAGAGTGCGGTCTTTTTTATGCATCCGATAACTAGTACATGGGAGCGAATACACTTCTGGCATCTGGCTGTCATGGTTCTAAGTCAATAATCCAGTGATCGTTTTGTAACGTGAAACTTTTATAGATGGCTTCATTTATTTTTCGTAAAACTTGTCTGTGCTTTACGGTTCTTTTTTTTTATGCCGGTAGCCTCGTTGTGTAATGGTACATAATATCTAACGGTGTGTGTCGTCTGAATCTTGTGGGTTTGGCCATATTGGATTGTCGTACACAAACTAAATGCTATGTTCTGTTTCGCCCAGATGAGCGTTGGGGAGCGAGCATTGCTGACGTGCTCACCTGATTTTGCGTATGGTGCCATTGGGCATCCTGGCGTGATCCCACCCAATGCCACTCTCTTGTTTGATGTGGAGCTTCTCAGGCTGGAGTAGGATGGCCACCCACTCCCTGGTAAGTTTTGTTTTGCTAGTGTTGGTTTCTAAATTTGTTTGATTCACGATAGGAAACATCTGCTGTCAGTGCTGCTCTTTTGCTCTCTTATACCACTGAAGAGAGCTGTCCACAAGAAGGTACTCTGACACGCACTGCCACATTCACCAGATGTCTTGACAGGTGCCTTGCACATTGTCCAGACACCATGCGACCTGTCTCTTTGCTGGCTGAAGAGTGCTAACTTATATTGTTGGGTGGACAGAAGCAGGAATATTTTAAGAAAAGTGCCCAGTAGTTCGACCGAAAAATGTAGGCTTTTTATTCCAAAAGCCACATTGTTTCAAGCGGTGAGGAGATCATGTACAAGTACACAGTTAACAATCCACTGCAGCTTGAGGGGCTCTACATGCCATGTGGCTCTTGGGCGTTATTTTGATAGACTATCATTATGGGTTGAAGGACGACTGCAGAGTAATACCGTGCAATGACTTTCACTGCATTAAGCCCTTTTTTGGGTTATGTCACGTAAGCATGGTAAACCCACCTCTATCCAACACAGCCAATCGGTAAGGTTTGTCACGTTAACAACGTGCCAATTCTTTACTAGCACAGTACACTGATGCATTGGATAGCAACCCTGTGACCTCACCTAAAAAGGGCTTTATGGACAGTATTGGTCACAAAAGCCTTCGTGTTAAAGATTTGCACTGAACTGCCCACTATCCAGCCCCATGACAGTCTGCAGTAACCTGCTGTGCTGGTCACCCATCCCTACATTGTCCACGTTAAAATCTGCTTAGTTTCTGATATCTGACAAGGTAAGATGTGTTGATGATGGTTTGGGAATCATAAATAGGTCATGGATGAGTTTTACAAATATATAATGAAACTATGCAGTGTGAGAAGTTACATTACTTTACATGCAGTTTAGTATAACAAAACAGTCTTATCATGTTGTGTGTGACTTTTTTAATGAATTGGAAACATACTTTTGGTGTTTTGCAGGGCTGAAGCCAGAGAAAAAGCCTTGCCTGTCATGGCATCTTGGAAAAAAAAAGGCATGGACAGCACCTAGCTCATTACCATCATAGTTATTAAATCTCATTGCATTATTTAGCTTCTGTTAAACTGTCCTTAACACTTAAATCCCATTGTTTTTGCAATGTAACGATCACAGTGTGTATCCTCTTCAGATGAGTGTACGTATTATGAGGTTGGTGTTTGAGTAGCATGTGTCCTGTGATGCGATTGATAATCTAGAAAACGTGATGCTGGAGATCTCGAGATGCAGTCTTGGGTCGCCAGCTGCTTTCTCTAGATGTTTTTGTATCCTGTATAATGAAAGCTTTCGGGACAGATTTACACAATCATTAACACAACTATAATAAAACCTTTCTGGAACACATTTTTGGCTAATCATTTTATAATACCATTCGGAAAACATTTGTATCACATTTTCAGTAAGCACATCGCGTCCAATTGCAGTAGCTCACTCGAGCCTATAGCATGCATCAATATACTTGTAGTAAAAAAAGTACTTTAACTTCCTCCATTCTAATTGAAATATTAATTTGATGGCTAGTAAATGGTAACTATTTTATGCATGTTTTGTGATATTCGTTTTGCTATCTTTTCAAGACTAATGCACAGAATTTCAATTCTTAAGGTTCAAGACTTTATTACATCCTTGGTTTGTCTCTACTCTATATGCCTCGTAGAGACTGCTGCTGTGCCCTCTATGCCCAGTACACATGGGTTCCGTAGTGAGCCACTCTAGAGTGTTATTTTTCGAACTTCAGAAGCATAACTATCTTGAAAGGTATATATTTACAGTGCGATGACTAAAGAACATATGTCAGCTTCAACACAATGCAGTGGACAACACGTGCATGCAAGTGTGTTTTTTTTACTGAAAGCTGCCGTCTGGAATAATTGTATCTTCAAATCTGAGCATGTGTTACCACTACATCTGTCATGCTGGCGATTAGTTATTTAAGATCGGTGTGAAATGTGCATCGAATGTCAAGTGTTTGGAACCTGTGTGTACCAATCAGCGCCTTTGCAGCGTTTTCTTGCTCTGCTATTGGTCATATCGGCTGGACTACATTTCCCACTTGATCGGTAAAATGTTCTTATTTACTAAGTGGAACCGTTTGACTCCTTTTGGTATGATGCTAGCACTGTACTTTCTAGAGTTAATTGTTAATGTATGCGTTTGCTTCATGAAATCTTTTAACATTCTCAAGTAAACTTATAAGGGTGGATTTGGTGAGCATTTTGCATGGTGAGGGTGATTACTGATTTCATGGTCTGATTGTATGGGACGAACCTAAGGTTTCTCTTTACAATGGGACACACATGGAAACTGAGACGTTGTTCCTCCTTGCTTTGACGAAAATTCTATATAAAATGATTATTTAATCTACGTGCAGTCTTCACATTTATTGACTTCATTCAGTTGATAACCATACAACTGTCTCATGATTGAAATTTTAGTTGCACAAAATAAAAACAGTTCGTAAATTCACCAGCTTGCTAACGCGACTTTCTTGAACAGTTGCAGCAGGAATCAGAACACTACCACTGCAGATTTAGCATGCTGACAACTGGGTTTGACTTATTTTTAACAAACCGTTGCAGTATTCAATGCTAATTCACACAGCTGTTTGGATGATTTAATTTTCAATATACAGTCTTGGTTATGTAATGATGTAGGTTTTCACGGGTTATGTAATGATGTAGGTTTTCACAGCTCGATGCATGATTGCTTCGAAAAGCTGCTCTCCCTCCATCGCGACATTTCGCCTCACATTAGAGGCATCCTCAGGCGCTGAGGATACGAAACGTCACGGTGGAGGTGGAGGGAGCGATGGATGCGGCTGTCACCAGAGCAGCTTTTTGAAGAAATCATCAGTCAAGGTTATGCTGAAAACATTTCCGTGTATAAACCTTCGTACGGATGCTCACCTTACATCGAAGTACAGTACATAACATGGTAACTTGCATCTAGGAAAAGTGGGTTTCACCAAGAGATACACATTTTATGAACTCATTTGGCAAACTAAACTGGCTTATACGGGTTACAATGACCAGTTAACGATATACAAATATATATCGGAGTATAATGCCAGAGAGACTTAAATATCCACCTTGTGTATCGGTTACAGCAGTTTAGGCACTAATGAAGCCATTTGCTCTTGATCAAGTTTCCTTGAACGCTCTGTTACTGGGTGGCAGCACAATGCTGTAGTTTTCAATGCAGTGTAGTTTTCGCATTTGTTCTGTGTACCGATCCACTGGCAATTTTCCAATAAAGCCAAAACCTGCTTATCTTTACACTGTACAATGCTTTCAGAAACCTGTCAAGTCTGAACACGAACATTCAGTTTGTCACGCATAGACAATAACACGCTTAGTGACATGTTTTATTGATGAGGTTTGATGGACTGGAAGTAGTTCCTTCAAATGGCTCCTGCAATCTTGTAGTGGAAATTGTCCCATGATTACACTTAAGTGGTGATGGGTGATACGTGTGCACTGTTCACTTTTGAAATGCTATGTAATAGAATAAACAGGCTTGGGCAAATATGTCCTGTCCACCGCTGTAACTAGACATTGGATTTGGTACCCTTACACCCATTACAGGTGCAGTCGTTGAACAGAGTTACGACATCTTGTTTAAGATGTTAGGAACAACCCGGTTAAAAAGCAAATCAACTACTATTACGTGCATAAGTTTAAAGGTACAATTACAAATTTCCATTCGAATAAAAACACGCATTCACACCCTGCATTGGCAATGGTGTGCCAATACACTAAAAATTCACCAACATTTTGGACAAGATTACACCATATATCCACCCTTGACCGTTTATCTGCCCATACCCAGAGCAATATTTGTGGAGTAATTCCTTATTGTTCGATCATAAATATCCAACGTACAGTTCCAACTTTCACATACTTTGACTTCATAAAGTGCAGCAAAGAGTCGCCTCTTGTTTCAAAGGTGTTTTCTTGTTTTAGCCTGCATCCTCTGCGTGCATGGTAGAACTCTTTTTCTCTACGCGCATAGACCATCATATCTGCATATTGTCCTTTAAAGTAGTGTTTTGTAAAAAAAACCGTTATTTGCTGAATTTTCGTTCCTATTATGTCGTTGACCTGCTGTTCTCTCCAGCTCTGTGCAGCGCTATGGGACCCTCAGATGAAAAGCGCTCTATAAATGCAATTGTTATTAATGACAGATTTGGAAGTCGTTTAAATGAATCCACAAAACATGTTAGATTCTAACCCCAGGTCGTCTTGGTGTAACCAGGTTCCGATAGACACTGAGCGTGCATAGCCTCATGGATTTTTCCTGCACCAAAGTAAAACCTCCACTTGATACACGCGTCGAATATCACTGCTGCTTTGGGCTCCAAGCCATGGGCCACGAACGCCCAACGACCCTAATTATATGTGTGAAGCAGTGGGTGGTGCATCTGTAATTCAGACAATTTGCTAAATCGTTTTCATCTGACTTTCTAGCCGTTGCTGTTAATAATGGTAATTATTGTATTATAGTTATATAATAGTGCCTCAGGTTCTGATACTCTATAGGAAACTCAAAGAGGTGGGGGTCAGTCAGCATGTAAGTCAACTGGTGCCAATCTGCCAGATTGTCATGATATTGGCCAATGAGTTTTAATGGACGTAAAAAATAATGGTAGGGGGTGAGGGTTTTAATCAAGGATATTTCATTTTGTGCATAGTGGTCGAGATGTTTCATGACCCCCATTTAATTGACCCTAAGATTTTTTTCCCTTTGCTCATCCATAGCTAATTTATATAACATTTACTCAAGGTGAATACAGCTTTGTCATTTTTACATTGTTTGCTATATCATTACACCCATTGGCATACACAAATATTAAGTTGTAGAGAATTACATGGTGGGTGGGGGGGGGTCGCAAGACGTGGACAACCCTGTACACCGGCTCTCGGAAGAGTTTAACGCAGAGACGCGGTGACGAGCAGAGCAAGGAGCGCAAGCACGGGGGCACGCGGCGCACTCCGAGGGCACGCGATGCTCCGAACGAAGCACGTGCTGTAGCGCTCAAAGTCCACTTCCCTGATGGCGCAGTAGTGGTCTTCGCGACACGCGGCGTCGCACGGTCGCAGGTCGTAGCTCACTGAGTTGTAGTTGTAGTACTTCTGGAACAGGTCTGGATCACTGTGCATCTGCCGGAGCAGGGAGTCGAGAGCGGCTGTGGACACGTTCAGCAGCGAGAAGTCCTTGCGAAGGCTGTACTCCTGATTCCACGTGGGCTCGCTGGTTCCGCCGTTTGCCTTCTTCAGGTCAAGGTAGTATGTGATCATGTCCTGTGCGCACACGGTACGGCAGTGGTCAATCTTTTTGCACACAAGCTCGATTTTAGAATCTAAACGCAACATGAACTACCATTAAATGTTTTACTTTACCAAAACCCTACAAAATAATGTGTGCTTATGTATAACTCGTGCAACACCTGTGTTGGCATTCTATCTGAGCATTATAGCACATTATCCCTAACGGCTTACATTTGCGACTCACGACCGCCATAGTTTTAAGTACAACGGCCATACAAAATCTGGGTTTTTCACCGCTATTTTTTTAAAGGTTAAGATCGACTTGAAAATTCTGGGATCGACCTGTACATTCTGATCAACTAGTTGTGGGCCCACTGCTAATACATCATCGAGTTGGACTGATGCCCCCTGTATTCTTGGGCTTTTACTCAGGGATATCTACGGCAGTGATCTTCAACGCAAGGCCCGTGAGCAACCTTGTTGGCATAATGTGCGGCCTCTAAGGTGGGGCCCCCAACAATACAAGTACCTACGTTTGTGGCTTCAAATTTGTTGGTTTCAAATTATTCCACCTCGTTTTGATTGTAGACTTCGATTTAGGTAACCTAACTGTTCTGTAATAAAGCATTAACGATTGCGTTATTTTATCTTATATGTGGTGTGATGGCTCTCACAAAGATATCTTATCCCACAAAAATGTCTTACTGGCAAAGGTAGTGATTTACAGGATAATTCGCACACTTATTTAATCGTTTGTGAGCAAAGGTCAAAAAGCCAAGTAGCCAACAACAAAAACCAAGACAATGAAACCCTTTCAAGTGGACCCCGACAGTCGTCCATTGATCCTGGAATGCAGCAACACTGTGGATGGGACTCAACACATAGTACCTACATAGAAATAGGAGTCATACACACGACACATGCACACAGCGCCTGAGGATGCCTCCAACGTGTGAGGCGAAACGTCGCGAGGTAGAGAGAGGAAGCGAACGACGCGGCTGTTCCGAGACAGCAGCTTTTCGAAGCAATCATGCATCGAGCCGTGAAAACCTACAGCATTACAGCGCCAACATCTGCCAAAGACTGCCTCCCATGTGCTATGATGGTATTAGCCGATTAATACGTTTTTTTTGTGGGAGGAAACCGAAGAACCAAGAGGAAACTCATGCAGAACAGGGGGAGAATACAAACGCCTGCACAGAAAGTGCGTGAGGCGGGAAATCAAACACCCTCGAGCAGGACTTTCTCTGAGGGTTTGAATGTTGTCGCTGCACAGACATCCCGCCGACCACACAGCCTCGCATGTCACGCGCGTGGCTCCCACCTGAAGGTGCAGACTCCTCTGATCGTATTGAAACACGCGGATGCCGGGGTTGTTGGCCCCGTCGTCCACGCCGGGCAGCGTGGTCTTCCACGGGGTTATCCCGGGTGCGATGAGCGTGGAGCTCACGGCTTCGCCTGCGCTCATCGCGGGGGGGGGGGGCGGAGACGCGCCGGCAGCTGCAAGTCGGCCGAGCTGACGAGAGGCTCCTCGCGCTGCGCGCCCTCGAAACGCCTGTGTACTCAACGTTGGTCCATTCCCCGTGGTCGGCGTGGTGCGCGACGAGGCGAGGCATCGGACGGAGGTTCTCGCGGAGCAGGAGGAGGGCGAGTCTCCTGCGCGTTTGAGAATGGGGACCGGGGGAAGCGCGCTTCGCAGAGAATACCCCGAAGAGCCCTTCAAGTGCCCGCTTGTACACAGTAGGTGGCAGCACCTTCCCACCGACTCGGCGACACGGGAACGTTTGTGGCACAACAACAGAATGATGGGGAGAACTAAATTGAATCCATGCTATGGACTAGCATCCTAGAAAGGGTACAGTCTTGCCTTGCACCCTGTGTTTGTCGTTAAAGGCTCCGACCCGCGGCTCTGTACAGGCTAAGCCGGCTATAGATAAATATGATAATTGACGAATACAATGGGGTTTTTTGTTGTCATCGGTGACTGGGCTGAACCTGACTTCAGTCCATTTGAGAGCCTTGTAACCACATGCCTGGGCTCAAACCGTGTGACTGAGCGGTGCGTGCTCACCGCCTGCCTGCCTGCCTGCCAGCCGCACACGTCTGACTGTGTGCGCCTCCGAGTCATTAGAATAATTGCACTTCCGGAGCGCTTTGCACCCGATGGTCACGAAACGCTGCACAGAGCTGTGGAGAGAACGGTAACTCAACAACAACAACATATGAACGGCACATCAATAAGAATAACTTTTTTGTTTGTTACAAATAACTGGAGAGAACGGCATAACAACATCAGATAATTGTTAAACAATTATCCATTATTATTAAACAATTATCTCTGTCTTTGGTTCGTGGCCATGGTTAACACCGTGATAGCTCCTTTCACCCACATCCACCATCCCACACTGACCGATGTGGTGAAGTATGGTTAAACAACCCCTGTTGCTGGCACGGCAGTTGATTGATAAATGTGCTCCGACAAGCTGCATAGTCCATGATGTGACATACTGGAGACGGCTTTCAAGGCAACCTCTCACCACGTGCACCAGTTGGCCGATAAGGAATCGTGCCACAATGGTCAAATGTTACATTTTATTGGTGCGGATAACACGGTGTTCTCTGGGCTTACTGCAAAAGCGACATACCGAGATAGATTTAGCCTTGACTGCTCAGTGTGGCTTCATTACACGACATTCATTTCTGAATGCGGCGCGTAAGTGATCGGAGCTGTTTGTACCCAGCCGTGTTCTATCCACTGCTGGTTAAAGGTCTCCCAAGTCACCGCCACCTCTTTCACGTCGCGCGCGATGCCGTGATCCACCTTCACCTTTCAAAAAAATATCTTTCAGGGAGTGCATGGGCTCATGAAATTGCACAAACAGGAAAAGCTGTGAAATCGGAGTTACAAGACATCCGGACCACCCTGTGCACTGGTCGCGGCTGCCACTGCGCTCACCTCCGTGTCCCACTCACCCTGCTCGTCCAAGAAAAGGCGGAAGCTGTCCGTGTGGTGATGCCCAAAGAACTGTCCGGCGATGACGGCGTGGTGCTTGAGAACCAGCTCCACGTAGCGCCGGTTGAATTTGTCCGCGAACCACGCCTTGCCGCGGAGCTTCTCGAACATGCCCGGGGGCACGTGCCCGATGATGAACACCTGGGAGAGTCGACGCTCGTGGGGCGGTCACTCGGTGGGAGACGAGCGCCGGTTCCGCACTCGAATGCCTCAGACACGCAACGCCGCTTGGCATCACAACATGTCATCCCAACCGCTGCAGTGCCCTGCTGCGTGGAACACTGCCGGGGAGAAAGGCCGTTTTTGGCGGCTGCCTCTCGCTTTAGGAACAACGTTGCCATGACACTAATAATATTTGAAATTCCAGAGCGCGTTTCACCCGAGGGTCACAAAGCGCTGCACAGAGCTGTGGAGAGAACGGGTATTTCAACAACAACATCAGAGCAGATCAATTGAAGTAAAATAATTGCTATAAATAATGTTGAGGCTACAGTCACGACTATCGTTGAGCTACTTAAGATCCAATTAGAATAAAAACTTTTGACCAGATGGTCTTGAAGGGTTGCATATGCTCTTTCATATTGTTAAGAAAATGAAGCTTCAATTTAAATCGCACTGTGACACTGTTCACTTCTTCATGTATTATTTATTGTAATGATTATTCGTGCTGTTACTTTACAGCTCTTCGAGTTTATTAACCTATTGATTATAAACGTTGCGTTGGTCAGTTCGAACGTTTGTTGTGTCGCATCTGGAGCTGGCAAGTTCACTCTGCACTTTCCACCGCAATGACAAACGTCGACATGAACCCCGCAGCTACCGCTGTGCAATCCGCACAGCGTATATGTGTGGCTGTTGTGGCGACTGTGACCATAAGTCATAGCGAGTAAAGCACGGGCTCTCAAACTCTCGCAAGATCCACTGGGCCCACGTGGCTCTGGTCTCCAGAGACCGCTAGGTCATGAATTTCTTTTTAAAATAACCCGTACCTTTTTCAGATTAATAAAATTTACAGAATATGTCTTTTTTACACTGCTTCCATTGTATTAAATACCTGCTGGTATGCTAAGAATATGAAGATTTATAGAGAATTAAATGGGGTTCACAAAAGACATGAACGACCCTGTTACACTGAAACATGACCCGAAGGGTTTTCATTTTAAACTTCTTTTGTTATATTATGACTTATCTACTTTGGACATACTTTTAAACAAAGCTATGTTTCGCTGTTCCCATCGTATGCCAGCTCGTCCTTTAAAAATATGCATCGGGTCTCAGCGGGCTCTCAAACGTCCATGAAGATCGAGGACCTCCTTATTCTCCCCTCTCACTCAGTTTTCATTTTCTTCCCCCTCTGCTGTATCCTAGATCATAACTGGGAGTTACTGGTGGATCGGAGGAAGGGGTGGGGGGGGGGTTCGGACAATAGGGGTAACCACCTTCCCTCTCCCTCGAGACCCCCCGGACTTGGTACAGTACTGTATTTATATTCACCACAGAAAATGTGTTGAGTGTGTTTATTATTGATATTCATTATTAATGTCAGGCCCAATTTGGCATCGGCTGAATGCATGGCTGTCTTCCCCTCGCCGTTCTCCATAATGATGTAAGTCACCCTGGTTAAGGGTGCCTGCTAAATAATAATTTACCATAGTTTAAGATGCTTCATTAATGTCGTGGCTAATTTTTGTTGGGCACGACCACCGCCCCCCCCCCCTGCTTTCTGGAGACGCCTCCCCGTGGGAGCCAAACTTCCGCCACCGCCACCACCCCCGCCCGCGTCACCGCCCCCGCCGCCCGCCCGTGGTGTCGCCGCGGCTTCGTGTCGTGGCCAGGACGAGCGCCCATTCGCGTCTCGCTCGCGTCACCGGTCCGCGAGGCCGTCAATCACCGACCACGCTCGGCCCACAACTGTGGTCCTCCCTGCGCTAAGTACAGGGAGTTGCCCACAAGTGCCTGACACATTTCAATCTCAAGTCAGCGGACGCGTGTCAGTTGTTTGTGGCCACGCTGCGCTAAATATAAGGGCTCCTGAGCATCTGGTGGAGGCTGTCCCTATCACGATGACAGCTCCAACATAATCACAT
>JAZEWT010000009.1:19153352-19164067 GCA_036362905.1 Mordacia mordax | reverse complement strand
CGGGGAAGACCCAGGACACGCTGGAGAGACTATGTCTCTCAGCTGGCCTGGGAACGTCTCGGGGTCCCCCCGGAAGAGCTGGAGGAAGTGTCTGGGGTGAAAGAAGTCTGGGCATCGCTGCTTAGACTGCTGCCTCCGCGACCCGGCCCCGGATAAAGTGGATGAAGATGAAGATAGCAGAGGGCCAACACCCTCCCACCCACTCTGTCACTCAGATTAGCGTTCAACGCACAGCCAAATAGAAAGTGAACTCCCTCATGTGGCATTCAGCAAAATTGGGTACAGGACCAACTTTAAGGCGATAGTCGTTTTTTTGTGCAGTCACTGGTGACCAGACTGAGACTCGCTACAGTAAAGCACAGGTGGCTGAACCCTGGATAAGAACCCAAGCTCTCAGCGATCAGCCCAGCGCTCTCACTAGGCCACCCTGGCACCGCGTTCCCCATCAATGTTCAATATAGCGACGCTCCAAACTACTGTTTACTAGACTACTACTGCCCAATACTATTTGGTTTTATACGATTATTTCTTAATAGCTGTTTGGACCTTTCGGGTAAATTGTTGAAATTGCTGAAGAGCACTTGAATCTTTTGAGAAAGCACTTCAATATGTGAATGATTGTGACCGTGCCATTGTGTGTGTACTCGGGTATTGTGCGTGCCTTGAGTGGTGGTGTGTGTATACACAGACATCACACACACTCGCCGCGTCACACACACGTACTCGGTCCTAAGTTGCAATCCCATCAGGGCGTTTATTGATACCGTTACTAATCACACCGTTGATTACATTGAGCGCTCTGTGACCCTCGGGGGAAAAGCGCTCCAAAAGTGCAAATATGATTATTATAATAATAATTGCATTTATAGAACGCGTTTCACCCGAGGGTCACAAAGCGCTTCACAGAGCTGCGGAGAGAATGGCACGTCAACAGCAACGGCACCAGAATGGAAAATCAAAAACAACAACTTTGTTTTTAATATACAGAGCGTTTAAGAACAACAAGCAAAACATGATCAGTCCTTCAACTACAATCTTAAAATGCAAAATAATCAGTGAATTTAATACATATATTGGGAATTGTTTCATTCAACATTTATCGTATAATAATAATAGTACTTTTAGAACACGCATCACACAAGGGCCACAAAGCGCTACACAGCCGCCGAGAGAACGGCACATCAACAGCAAGACAAGAACGGCAATTCAGCGCAACGTTTTTTCGTAGTTTTTTTTATACAAATCCGAGCTGTGGAGAGAACGGCTCGCCAACAACACCAGGACAGCCCAACGGAAAGCTCAACAGCAGCAATAAACTACAGAAGGACCAAAAATAAGCGATTAAAAATTGTAATAATTCGGCTACAAACGTGGATTGAATAAACGTTCCCGAGCAGGCACAGTTCGGAGGATTGCCATCATCCTTGCACGACAGCACTGAGCCACAGCAATCAACCTAGAGAGTTGCGTATGCCTGAACAGCAGGAGGAATGGATAAGAGTCACAGTGTAGAGATGAGAGCCACAGTGTTAGAGATAGGAGTCTCAGTGTTAGAGAAAACAGCCAGAGTCCTAGCCGGAGGACTTGAAAGCCTTACGGAACGAGTGAGTCTTAAGACGAGATTTGAAGATGCCCAAGGATTCAGCTGATCGAATCTCCAAAGGAAGGGCGTTCCAGAGTCTAGGAGCAGCGTGCGAGAATGCTCTGTCACACATCGAATGGAGGTTGCAATCTGGGCACATGCGGCAAGCCCGTATTGGAGGATCGAAGTTGTCGTGTTGAGGAGGGCGCCTGAAGTCGGTTACGGATGTATGTCGGAGCAGCGCTAGTGAGAGCCTTGTAGGTGAGAAGGAGGATCTTGAATTCAATCCTGTATTTAACAGGTAACCAGTGGAGATACATCAGTACTGGGGAAATGTGATCGTGGATGGGTGTGCGAGTGAGGACTCGAGCAGCCGCATTTTGCACACGTTGAAGACGATTGATCAGGTAGGTAGGAAGGGGTGCCAGGGAGCAATACATTGCAGTGATCGATTTGTGAGGAGATGAAGATGTGTATTAGCTTCTCAGCATCAACAGGTGACAGAATGTTGCGAAATCTGACGATATTGCTGAGATGGAAATAGGCTACCTTCGTCACCTTGTTGATGTGTGTCTCAAAAGTGAGTGAGGAATCAAGAGTCACACCTAGACTCCGGACTGCCTTAGCAACTTCAATGGTCAGGTCGTCAAGCATCAATTAGATAGCTTCAGCCTTGCACAATCGGTGCGGGGTTCCAACAAGCAAAACTTCTGTGTTGTCGCCATTTAGTTTGAGAAAATATGAATTGAGCCAGGCCTTCACAGTTGACAGTGAGGATGACATGAAGAGACCAGACGCATTGATGGCTGACTTTGTGTGGATATAGATTTGGATGTCATCGGCATGGCAATGGTAGCTGAGATTGAGGCTGCGCAGGATCTGGCCAAGAGGTTGTAAGTAGATGCTGAAGAGGAGTGGGGCCGAGAACTGAACCCTGAGGAACGCCAGACAAAACAGGATGGATCTATGAGTTTTGTTCTCCGAGGCTGACAAACTGCTTCCGGCCGGACAGGTAGGAGCTCAGCCAATGCAGAGCACTGCCAGAGACCCCTATACCTTCCAATCGCTCAAGTAAGATCTGGTGGTCAAAGGTATCAAAAGGCAACGCTCAGGCCCAGGAGGAAAAGAATACTTGACAAGCCTTCATCAGCAGCGACGAGTAGGTCATCAACTACTTTTTACCAGAGCAGTTTCAATACTATGGCCGAATCTGAACCCAGATTTGAAGGGATCGAGGAGGTCATTGTTAAGAAGTATTTCTGGAGTTGCGCGGCTATGGCACGTTCAAGGACCTTAGAGATGAATGGTAGATTTGAGATGGGGCGATTATTATCAGGGATGTTACAATCGAGGCCAGATCTCTTAAGCAGGGGAGTAACTGCGGCACATTTGAATAGTGGGGGAACGATACCAGAGCGAAGTGAATTATTAAACAGATTAGTGAAGAACGTTGCAAGGATTTGAAATTTGCCAGGATGATTTTGGATGGAAAGGATCCAGGTAGCAGTTTGTGGGCCGGGATCTGGTAACTCAAGAGGAGACCTCTGATTCTGTTAATTTGGAAAATTCGAGGAGTTTTGAGGTCAAGGAAGGTGGAGGAATATTTATTGAGGTATTGGTTGGTGATTGAGGCTGGGGAGATTTGATGGTCTTCAGTTTTTTCTGAGAATAACTGAATCAACTGATCCGCCTGATTTTTATTAGTGAAGGGAGGTGAGGGCAAGTAACTTCTAATATTGATTGATAACAAGTCAGCCATGCATCATCGCGATGGGCTATGAGCAGGAGTTTAATTAGAAAATTAATTACTCTGGTCCTCGTATCATTTACTGGAGCTACATAGAGACTCAGAGATACATGGAGACTCATAGAGATTCAAAATAACAACAACCGTCGTGGGAGTGATGCCCCCACGGCGCATGTGCCAAGCCAGGTATACTTTGAGGCCACGCGAATTTTCGAAAGCCCGCTGACAGGGGGTCACCGGACAGACCCAGATGCCGTGGGCTGACTGACTGAGATGACTGACCGAGGCACCACCTGTGTTGCCCACTCCGCCAACTCGCTGAATTTAGCTGCCCGGCGTTCCACTTGCTGTTGTGAGTGTCGCTCCTCCACCCTCTGTTGTACGTTGAGACTTACAGAGAAACTTGCAGACATATAGAAACGCATTTCCTGCATTTCTGTGACTTGCTAACTATACATAACCATCCAAAAATGTAGGATCACGACAGCTTAACACGTTCCCTCTGAGATTTTCAATCTAGGAACGGCGTTTCGGTTTCATCCGCGTCCAATTCCACCCCTCGCTGTGACTAAAGCCGCGAGCCAGACCTACAACAGTTTTCAACCACTCAATAATAATGTAATAATATGGATTATATTGTGGTCACCGCTGAGATCTTGTGGCGGATGCTGATGCAAGAGAGAAGCGCGCCTTGTGGTTATTGCTGGTGTCAGTGGCCGCTGTCCAGGCTGACCTGGTTTGGTCGATTGACCACCGAGTGGTGGGGCTATCGGAGCAGAATTGTTCAGCCGCATGCCCTTCCTCACGCCATCCTTCTTCAGTCGGAGGGTCTTCAGTTGTATAATTATTTAATATGACAATCTGTAGCGGGCGCAATATTCGTTCAGTGTCGAATAATAATAATAATTGCACTTCAAAAGCGCTTGTCACCCGAGAGTCACAAAGCGCTTGTCACGGAGGTGTGGAGTGAACGTCATGCCAACAACAACGGCGAAGGCGTTCCTTTGAAGACAAAGGCTCAGAAGCGCGAGGAAACCGCAAAGAGGCGGTGGGTGGAAGGCAGCAACGCAGGTAGCCGGCGCCAACATTTGCCAAACATTCATGAATTCATTATCAATAACCAACTAAATTCTGTACAGGGCCGCGGGGAGGCCGGAACCTATCCCGACCGACAGAGGGCGCAAGGCGGGGGAATACCCAGGATGTGACGCCTGTACATCGCAATGCACACTTTTTGGGGCAGTTTACTCAGCAGCCCATTTACCTAGCCAGCAGCGTGTCTTTGGATGGTTGGGAGAAACCGGAGTACCCAGCGAGAGAGATAGAACACGCAAACTCCACAGAGAAAAACACCCGAGCCGGGAATAAAACTACCTGAGGCAAGACTTACTTTCTGTGGGACGCAGGTATTACCACTGCACTGCCCTGTTTAAGTAAACACGGCGCCGGTGTTAATGCGTTGGGTCTCATCAGCAGTCCGATGTTGTTGGACTGCCAGAGAGAGTCTGACTCCCAGAGGCGGCGCAGCCGCTCTCATTTAACGGGCGCGCTCGAGCGGACATGTGTCGGAGTCACACGCCGCCAGCAGGTGTCACTCTCGCCGCACAAGCGTGACAACGCCTGGCCGGCACAACAAGCGTGAGGCTCTGAAGGAATGCGCTTCCACCACCAACGCAGGCACTCCGGATTATAAGACGTACGTTATGGCCCAATGCCCGGCGATGGACTGGCGTCCCGTCGTCGGGTGTATTCCTGCCTTACGCCCTGTGTTTCCGGGATAGGCTCCGGCTCACCGTGACCCTATATAGGATTAAGCGGTTTCAGATAATGAGATGAGATGAGACGTTATGGCCCTGCGTTTCAAATCAAAACTAGGGGGCGTCATGTGATCTTGTAGGCACATGTGTGTCCTGCGAGTGTTCGAGACCAAATTTCTCTCAGTTGACGCTGGGTGTGAATTACTTTGCTGAGCGTCTTACAGTCGGGAGTGTGGTTTTGTGAGTTGTGAGGTTATGGGAAGCCCCCCCACCGCCTACGATTACATCCTCGGCGTGACCCGTCTCGCTACTTGCACGGCGCTTTCTTGCCGCTGATCAACGTGATGTTGGTGTTGGTATCTTCAGCGTCTTCAGGAGATTCTGGAATGGGGCGAGGAGATGAGAGAGATGCCATCGTGAGCGGTGCTTCCCGCTCCGCGTGGCCACAGCAGAGTCGTTCACGCGCGAGTCTCATCTCCTCATCTCATCTCCTTGTCAGAAACCGCTTATTCCTGTTCAGGGTTGCGGTGAGCCGGAGCCTAGCCCGGCAGACACAGGACGCAAGGCAGGGATATACCAATGATGGGACGCCAGTCCATCACCGGGCACTGAGGGCAATTTAGTCTGCAAGCCAATTAACCTATGCAGCAGCATGTTTTTTGGACTGTGGGAGGAAACCGGAGTACCCGGCGAAAACCCACGCGGACACGGGGAGAGCATGCAAACTCCACACAGGAATGCATCCGGGCCGAAATTCGAACCCGGGCCCTTCTTACTGTGAGGCGACAGCGCTACCCACTGGGCCACCGCGCCGCCCTCACGCGCGAGTCAAGATTCCGAATGAGTCACCATTTGTAACCGTATTCCTGCGATTGCAGAGGCGATTGTTCGAAGGGAGAGCTACTAACAGGTGCGAGGAAACCGCAGAGGTGGGAGAGGGGGGAGGCAGCAGTGCCGTCAGCTAGCGCCAACCCGCCAGACACTGCGTCTTATACATTACGGTGTTATCCGTCAATTAATTCGTGGGCGTTTTAGTCAATGGAGGAAACCGAATAATCTGCAGGAAACCCATATGAAATAGGCGGAGATCCCGAACTCCGCAGAATTGTGCCTAAGGATGTGCTTTCTGTGAGGCGGTGCCGATGTTACCGCCGTGTCATCCTCCAGGGCAGGCAAATGCCTGCCAGAAAAGTAAAAAAAACGTTCTTGCCCAAAGCTCATTAGCACGCTTATCTCCAGACGGGTGTCTACTTGGAAATGAGGATTACGTAGTTGTGTGTCCACCCCATTACCTCCCTCCTCCCGATGCCCTCTGCGCTCCTACTTAAGCCGATTGCCACAGTGGGGAAATTGAGAATTGCTCTTAACGGCTCCTCTTTCGGAATAGCCGTGTCGTGCATTACTCCCTCTCCTTCGCGACGTTTCGCCTCCCACATTGGAGGCATCTCCACGTGGGAGGCGAAACGTCTCGTGGGGGAGCGGGGGGACGCTCGACACGGCCATCCTGAAAGGACAGCTCTGAAGAGCAATTCTTAACCATCGATGTAAGTCGCAAAATTCCACGCTGATGCTGACAACATCCTTCTTACTGTCATCAGAACATGTCACGTTGTTACGTTAGCTGTGTAGGGTTGCTCATTACGAGACAACCATTCAGTCACGGAAAGAATTCGACTGAAAGGCGCTCAACGTGCTCAAGACATCGCAAACGTAACCTTTAATTTAAGAAGCTGCTAAGGAGCCACATTTAAGACACGTTAGCGAGCGCTCCAAACCGCTCGAGTCTGTCGCCCACAATAACTGGTAAATCAGCAAGTAGTCCTGTGACCCTACATTAATAAACACCGATATATATTCATATTGTAATTGTATTTGGGCATCAATGTGTTTTGATGTGGATTTTCACGGCTCGATGCATGACTATTGCTTAGAAAAGCTGCTTTTTCGGGATAGCCGCGTCGATCGAGAGAGGGGGAGCGATCGACGCGCAGCATTTTGAAGCGATCGTCATCAAATGTGTTCGTCAACTTTGTGTGGTGAGCGGCTTTGAAATGCCACGTGGCAACGAGAGCGGCATTGCCACGTGCTCCGTGCCGCGCAGCCCGCCTGCTCACTCTCTCGGCTACCCGCCAATGGCAGCTGTGTGGGGCCATGGGATGGCACCACACCGGGGAGAAGTAAATTACTACATGAGACAAAGGTTTACACATGTTTAAAGGTTCGCCGTTTGTTTGAAACAAGTGGCCGATTTTAGTTGTTTTGTTGTTGGGAGGGGTGGGGGCGCATTTTGATTTGATTCGGTTAATCTCTGTGAGGAAATTAGATTCGAATTTGATATAATAATAATAGCACTTCTCGAGCGCTTTGATCCGAGTCATAAAGCGCTGCACAGAGGTGTGGAGAGAATGGCACGTCAACAACAAGGACATTAGATAGAACACTAAATTCGTGTTTCTCGTCATGGAAAATGTATATCAATTTTATAACCCGCTGATTGAATTGATTACGAAATTATATTTGGGTGCTCGGTGGTGCAGCGGTAATATCCGTGACTCATAGAGGGAATGTTTGGTCCAAAGCGGTTCGTTTCCTGCCTCGGGCGCCTTTCTTTGTGGAGTTTGTTTTCTCCGCTTGTTCTGCGTGAATTTCTTCTACGTCCTCCGGTATCTTCCCATAGCTAACAAGCGATGCTCGTTCATTCATTGGCCGATACTACCACCAATGTATTATAGGACGCAGTGTTTCGCAAAGGTTGGCGGCGGCTACCCGCGTCGCTGCCTTCCCCGTCAGTGCCTCCCTGCGGTGTCCTCCTGCCTCTGAGTCGTTGTTGCTCTCCGCGACATGGAACGAATCAGCGCGGATGCGCGTTGTAAGTCACAAATATAGTTATTGTCTCGTTCACCGAATCAATCCACTCCCACCCACTGCTGCCATCAGTCGAAGAGTGTGAAGCGAACCCGGGGGATGAGTAATTCTGCCCCTGGACAACAACGAGCCCTTTGTTCCACTCGCATGGGGACAGTCGACCAAGTCCAAGATGTTTGAGGTCACATGCGGCTGCTGGCCGCAGTGACGGTGGACACCCGTGCCTGGTCCTTCCTCACCTGGTTTCGCTCTGCCCAGATGGAACTCCAAGGTTTTCGTGACCAGACCTATGTCGTCGTAACTGCCGTCACTGTCCGCGGACGCTTCTGCGGAAATTGTCCTTGTTAGCACGTGAGCAGTGGCCAGTGCGCCGCGCTGCGGAACCCGCGTCGCGAAATGATGGCTCGCATTGGTGGTGGTAGCGATTTGAAGGGGTTCATCGCAGTGCGGTGTACGCACGCAGTGGGATTCACACAGAGGCTCAATTGTTACAATCAACTGCGCAGCGTCACTGAGCGACGCTTGAATGTGTCACTGTGACCCTCGTGTCAGACCTAGGCAGGCATTAGACTTTGCAGGTCTGTCTTGTTGTTCGTGAAGACTGGCCTTTACAGCGGCTGTCTAGGCCAGAACTGTGCATACCGCTAAATGGAGATGATGCGATCGGCTCCTCGCCGATCAACCAATGAAAGACCAGGATATCATGGGTGACCGAACGCATGCCTATGCTCTTTACATGTATAGATTATGTCTAGAGATGCATGTCCCACTTGTAAAGACATGCAATTCCTTGCTCATGTCACGATTTGGACGTCAACTAAAAAGTATTTGGCCTTCTCTTCCACGCTCCTATTGCTGTGATGTCTAGATTGTGGGTAGTGGGGGTGTGAGTGTGGTCTAATGTGGTGCAGGAGGATGTGAAGCTGATCGGATTTGCCGATGACTGGCAGAGGGCGGCATGGTGGCCCAGTGGGTAGCACTGTCGCTTCACAGCAAGAAGGTCCCGGGTTCAAATCTCGGCTCGAGTGCCTTTCTGTGTGAAGTTTGCATGTTCTCCCCATATCTGCGTGGGTTTTCGCCAGGCACTGCAGTTTCCTCCAACAGACCAAAAACATGCTGCTGCATATGTTAATTTGCTTGTAGACTAAATTGCCCGCAGTGCCCGGTGATGGACTGGCGTCCCATCGTGGGTATATCCATGCCTTGCGCCCTGTGTCTACCTGGAGAGGCTCCGGCTCACCGCGACCCTGTACAGGACTAAGCGATTTCTGAAAATGTGATCAGATGATATGAGGTACCAGCAGTGTCAAGATCGACCTCTGTGAAGGTGGTTCGTGGAGGACACTACTGGGAAGTTGGAGGAAGCCGCCCTCCAACAACAGAGGGCGGAGTGGCGACGCTCACAACATCGAGCAGAGCGCAGGGTAGCTAAAACCAATCGAGTTGGAGCAGTTGGGAATACAAGTGATATATTGGCCTGCCACCTCAATCAGCCCATGGTACCTAAGTCTGTTCCGTAACCTGTCAGCGGGCCTTCGACACTTCGCGTGGTCTCAAAGTGCACGTGGCCTGGCACAGGCACCGCTTAGTTGCTACCAGCAGTTGTTGATAGCGTTGATGGTATTTGTGCTTGGTACCTGAATTAGGCGGCTGCTCACTCACATCATCATAGTCCTCGCCACTGGTGCCGACATCTGGGTGGATATAAGAGAAACATTTGAAATCGTTTATTTGAAGTTTATTAAAATATATCTTATGAAAAATTCAGCTCGGGGCGCCGCTGCCGCTTCACAGCAAGAAGGGCCCGAGTTCTGTTCTGGGCTCGGATGCCTTTCTGCGTGGAATATGCGAGTTCTCTCCTCGTTACCCGTGGGTTTATCCCCGGGTACTCCGGTTTCCTCTCACTGCTCAAGGACACGCTGCTGTCGAGGTTGGCCAGCTGAGTAAATTGACTGTCTAAAAAGTGCAATGCGATATATTGACGTCATATCCTGGGTATAGCCTCGCCTTGCACCCTCTGTCTGCCTGGATAGGCTCCACCGCCCCCCCCCCCCCCGGCGACCCTGTACAGAATTAAGCGGGTATTGATACTGCACTGAAATATTCAGGACGCCCACATTATTCATGAGCTGGCGGCGACGTGCCGGTTCAAATTGATGGGCATTGCAGTAGCTTTTCGAGGCTGAAATACGGATATTCTTGGACGATAATTAAAAAATAAAAGAAGACGATGGAAGTCGCTTAGGGGACGACATATATCACGGAGAAACGGCAGGAAGCTGCTCATGAAGTCTAATTCGCGACGCGAGATGGATTCACCTCCACCTTTATCTTCCTTGGAGGTGGTCGGTGATGTTACAGCGGATGGTCGCTCGGGAACTCTCGGCTTCGGTAATTCCTTCCTACACGATTTTCCATCCAGCTTGGGAAAACAACAACAACAATCATAAGTACGAAGACTCATCTGGGGCACAATGTGTGTGTGTGTGTTGTTCCGCTTGTTAATGTTTCATCTGCACTGGTGGAATGCTAACGGTGAGCGTTTGAGGATAATGAATCCGGCTCCCTTTGCTGTTTCTCGGCTGAAAACTCGTGCGTACGATTGCGCGTCGTGGCAATCGCTTTCATATCTTGGGCGGCAGTGAGTCTACGCAGCGGTAACATCCGCGCCTCGCGAAGAGAAGGTCCTGCCCAGGACGGTTCGATTCCCACCTCGGGCGTCTTTCTATGCGGAGTTTGTGTGGTAACCCCCCCCCCCCCCCCC
>JAZEWT010000009.1:19134969-19151010 GCA_036362905.1 Mordacia mordax | reverse complement strand
CACACACAGCGCACACCGCCACCACCAACACACCGCCACCACCCCGCACACAGCGCACACCACCGCCACCCCGCACACAGCTCACACCGCCACCACTCCGCACACAGCGCCACCACCCCGCACACAGCGCACCCCGCCACCACCCTGTGGTACCGTTGACGAAGCCCACGACAGAGCTACTGGCCGTCAGTTCGAGCACGCCCTGGAAGTCGCTCGGCAGGTGCTGCACCCCGCGCAGGGACGTGAGCGGCCGCACCATGCGCGTGCCGTCCGGCAGCAGCCGCCAGTGCACCACCTCGAGCAGGGTGTAGTGACCGTTGTCCTGCGCCTCGTAGAAGTCGCCCCTGAACCGCAGCGGCAGCAGCAGCGTCTCGGCCGCGGCCGCCGCGCCGCCGCGTCCCCGATGTTCTCGGAGCCACCGCACGCACTCGCAGCGCGCCTCGCCCTGACGCTCCGTGCCCAGCGGCACGAGGCGCTCGCCCGCCGGGACGGTCGCGTCGCCGGCGCGGATCTCCACGGACGCGTGGAACGCCAGCCGCCAGCCGCCGTCGAGCGCCAGCTTGTAGCACTCGGCGATCCGCTCGAAGGTGGCGTACTTACGACTGCACGGCTGGATCTCGAAGAGGCCTGGGGTCGTGCGAGCGAAAACACGGCACTCGGGGAGTGAGCGTCGTCGCTTTGGTCCCCCTCCCCCCCCCCGAACCAGATTGCATTAAACACGATGGAGGATGGTGATGATGATGATGAACCTCAGCAGACAGATTTCCTAAAGGACATCTGCCGGATCGGTAACGGACGACGCTGCAGAATTTGTGAAGCCCTAACACCTGCGCGTTACAGATATGAAGTCTTGCCCCACACGGTTCGATTTTGTTTGGAGATTGTGTGTTCTCTCCCCCTATTTGGCATTGATTTCCTCCAGGTTCTCCTGTTTCCTCCCATAACAAAAAACACTCATTCATTGGCTGATGATATAATACATAGGATGCAGTGTCTGGCAGATGTTGGCGCCGGATAACCATTTGGCTGCGTTCCCTCCGCCCCTCTGCAGCTTCCTCGCAATGATTCGACGTGGAACAAATACTGTGCTGCCGCGCGGTATGCATTGTAAAAAAAAATGTAAGCAATGTGGGACGGGACCTTGCAGTCGATTGCAATTTCTGCGTGCAGACCCAAATCCCCAAAACGCCAAGCGGCCAGCAATAAGCAGCACTATTGGATGTGTAACGGGAAGGCATGTACTTCTCGTGCGGACACCATTATATATATATAAAAAAAAATGAGCATGTCTGCCTGCTGTGTATCTGCCCTGGTTTGCGTCGCGAACAGTAAACTAGTATTTGGAACTCGCACCGGTGTAGTCGGTCGGGATGTCCATGATGATGCCGCGCGGGATGACGCACTCCTTGTTGTCCGTGGTGACCACTTTCGCCAGAACCTTGTCGAGCTTGATCTCGTTGATTCTTATCACCTCGCCGTTGGACAGCGTCATTTCGCTGCCTCCCATATCGTAGATGGATCCTTTGCACGGTGCACACGGGGACAGGGGGTATGGTGGGAGTGTGATTCGCTGCACTTTTCCACTAGGGCTGCACATACCCGTTGACACGGTATCGGTGGTTTTCCAGCGAATGTTTGCTGACCCGCAGTGGAACCGTGATACGATGGCCTCGCGAGTCACCTGCATCCGGCTCCCGGGGCCAAGCAGCGCGAGGCTGGGGCCAAGCAGGGCCAGGGATCATCATCATCAGTCCTGTCGGTGCATTTTGAGGATACGGCGTCACTGCATCAAGGCTTCCGAGGTGGAAATAAAAAATGGTAGTTAACTCTCAATAGATTCCATTTTGGGTTAGGTCACGTAATTTTTTTTGTCGTAAACCCTCCACCACCCGACAACAGCCAATCGGTGAAGTATGTCAACGTTAACAAAACGTGCCAATTTTTTACTATCTCAGCACACCGGTGTGTTGAAGAGCAAACTCACAGCAGTTATAAATGAAATACGACGTTTCGCTGATAATTGCAATCAGCATCATCAGGCAACCCGTACCTACTTGAGGCGGGTTCGCTTCAGAATTAATTGGCTGTTGTCGGGTGGTGGAGGGTTAACATCAGTTAAGCCTTATACCTGCGGCAGCTCTGCCAACCGAGTTGTTTGGAACAGCTGCTCAAGCATCACCCGAGCGACGCTGTGTAGGGAGGCCTTCATCTGGCACTAGGTTCACAAATATCTGTAACAATTGTTATTCCACTAACACTCTGTCAACGTATGATCTTGTACGTGATTTTATTTCGTTTGTTATGGATTTTTTACGACGAGCCGCAAAGGGATCTGGATTTACCGAATGCGTAAACTTGTCTGGTTTTTTATAATCCGGTGACCCGCCTCAAGATTTATGTGCGCGAGCTGCACCTCCATCTGCGCCCGGTACTGCCGCTGCAATTCCCACTCGGCCCCGGATGCAGAACCTTACCGAACCCACACTGAAAGACTAATGATTCTCTGAATTGTGCAGCGTCACTCCGCGCATTAAATTTCCGTCTAGAAGACGTCGGACTCATCGCCATATTTGCTGGGCGTTTGCCGCAGCAGAATGGTTGCAAAATAATAACGGGAGAAAATGTTTTGTTATTTACTCCACTTTTACTTTGTTTATGTGTGAAAATAAAATCACATTCCTTGAGCTTCGTCTTCAACAGCGCCCGTTAGCCGTCATAACGAGGCCCGAACGCTCCCAGCAACCTAGCTTCTGCGACACAGTGACGTCGCAATGACGTCAACCAGGACCCATGGCGCGCGCCTGGGGACGCGGCGCAAGCCGGAATCATCAGTAAGGCTTCTAAACCAGTGACGTCCCACGGACGGTGGGACAGCAAGCGGGGCTATCAACCCGTCTGTAGAGACCTTGCCAGACGCTCGTGTTGCTTTCGACACGAAGCAACATCGTCTCGATTGGGTGATCGGTCAGATATCTGAGTCTGGACGATGAGGAGACGTGCGGCGTTGGAGTTTCTTTGCTCGCGCCACTGCTGGCGGAAGAACCTCCACGAGCGGGAGCTGAGAGCCCCTCTACAATGTAGTTGGCCTACTCTTCCACGCTGGCCTGACGTCCTGGAAGAGATTGGCATACCCATCTATGTGCCGCCCATCAACTGTGCTGTACCCCGATTATATTGCTTTTGGGGGGTATTGGAGTGGGTTTATGGAAATGTGCCCATTTTTTCACTGCCGATTTCCAGCGCCGTGCCGGCAGATGGAATCTGTGACATCAAGCAACATCCAGCGCTCTGCCCGTGACACCGGCATCTCTGCCACCGCAGCGCCCCCTCCCCCCATCAACACTCCGTGACGCCCCATCCCGGTGAAAATTCGCCGATGGTGGAATGCGATAGCGCGCCGCGAGGCTACCTCCGATGTAGACGCCCGACGTGACTTCGGCGAAGCGCGGCAGGACGTCCCACGGCATCGTGTGGACGTAGGCCAGCAGCGGCATAGGCCGCGCGGGGGTCGAGCCAGCCATGCCGCCGGTCCGGCCAAGGGTCCCAGGGCCGAGCGAGAAGGGTCGCCGCTCCGCGTAGGCGTCGCTGTTGCGCGCTCCGCTCCGAAACTGCCGCAGGTTTAGCTCCGGTAAGAGCCGAGCTTTTAGCTGCCCTCTACGGCGCGTAAACCACAAGGAAGTGGGGAGAGCACACCGCAGCTTCGGGCAATAGCGCGAGCGTTAGCGGCACCGCCGCATGGTGTCGGGCAGTTTCACGGCAAGAGGAACTGCGGACGACGTCTCTTCCCCCGTGTTGCGGGACGATGCGCGCACAGGTCGACGCGTTGGCCTCCCCGCGCCACCGCGTGTCCCCTGCTCGAAGTTGGCGGCTCTGCGGCGGTTTCGAGAGAAGGCAATAATGGAGTTAAATTATCGAATTGTGTGGCCATCAGTGTGGAAACGATGCGAGGTGGCGATGCGCTGGTGACGTCTGCGACTCACAAAATGAAGCTCTTGCTCGAAGCGGTTGTGTGCCCAATTCGTGAGCATTTCTTTGCGTGGCGTTTGTATGTTCTTCCCTTGCAATGATGTAGGTTTTCACGGCTCGATGCATGATGATTGCTTCGAAAAGCTGCTCTCTCGGGACAGCCGCGTCGATGGCTCTCTCTCCTCTCCTCGCGACGTTTCGCCTCACACGTCTATGGCTTCCTCCCACGACAAAAAAGCCCCACTTCTTAATTCATTGACTGATATCATCATAATTTATAGGATGCGGTGTCCAGCGAGTTGGCGCCGGCTAACTGCGGCTACCTTGCGTCCGAGTCGTTTTCTCTTCGAAGGAATGCCTTCGAGTTTGAATAAGTATGCCCGCGTTATAAATTGAATTCATTATTATTATTATTATTGTCATGTGTTATGCAGTATATACAGGGCCGGCCAGAAATGACTGACACATTTCTCTTGCGCTAAACAAAATAACGTGTCAACTATTTCTGGCCCAAACCGTACATTAATATGTGAATGATGATGCCATGGTGTAATTATTAAGACAAGGCCTCTGTCACTGGTTTAAAAGAAAATATCCCCACCCGTGTCCACTCATCAGTATCAGTGGATTCTCCCCAGTTAATCGGCCACTAGGTCGTGAGTGGTGGGGTAAAGTGTGGGACCTCCATGGCATGGAAGAGTCGGTGGGGGCTTCTCCAGAAACCTGTCCTTCCGTGGGCGGCACGGTGGAGCGGTGGGAGCCTCCACTCCCCACATAACGAAGGTCCTACCCGAGGCAGTTCCATTCACACCTCAGGCGTCGTTTCGTGCAAAGTTTGCGTGTTCTCTCCATATTCTGAGTGGGTTTTCTCCGGATTCTCCGATTTCCTCCGACAACTAAAAAAACCGCTCACTAATTATTTGCTGACAGTTGTAATGCATGCCTGCCACCTCCCCACCGCATTGCGGGTTCCTATAGCGCCTCGTGGGTGAGAGGCGTTACTATTGGCACATTTTACATTATTATTCTGCAAGCAGTGGCTTGAGCAGGTTATTACGAGGATGCACCTTTACTTTGTATGTACGTTATCACCTGCTTGCCGCTAGACGTGTTTGTGTTCTTCACATTTCCTTCGGGTGAAAGCGCTCTATAAATTCAGTTATTATTATATTTTCACTTGCTGTTTCCCGTGGCCACGGCACAGGACGTGGGCACGGTTTCCCTGGCACGGTTGTGGGCACAATTCAACTTCCAGGCTCGGCTAACTTAGCGGCCAGTGCCACGCCGGGTGACTGCGTTCATGTGGAAGTGGGAGCTGCTCTCGTTTACGCCATCTGTTCAAGCAGCAACCTGGTTGCTGATGGACGCGTGTGAGATGGGGGAATAGTGTGGCCAGCATACAGGGGGACGAGCCTCGAGCTCCCTGTCGTGGGGCGAGCAGGATAATATAAGACTGTAGCATTAATAATAATAATATTATTTTTTTGAACGCACACACATTTATGCGGTAGGTTGAGAGGCGGAGAGGGAGGCGCGGATCCGCGCTCGGAGCGGGTTCAGCAGCCAGTGAGACGAGATAGGTGCTAGGAGGGATTTGAAGCGAAGGTTTGGCGGGGGGGGGGGCTGGTAGATATGTTTATTATTACATTAAGAAATATACAGTGAGCTTGGAAGCTCTGGTTGCGGGATGCCTGTGATACGGCAATCGTTCGCACTGGGCAACGTAACAACAAACAATTTCAAGGTAAATAAACGAACTCAGAGCACGAATTTGTGCGACGATGAAACCCTAACCATAATCATAAAGTGAACAGTAACAAGCCATATTGCACAGCACAAACACGACCAATTAGTCTAATCAATTAACAGGGGTCAATCATATCTAGCAGTGCAACAGTGAGAGGGAATACGTGGGGAAGCTTGCATAACGAGAGAGCGCATGCAGCCCTTTAACCACCTTAGTGGTAAATGTCACGAGGAGCTCCGGGGACTGAGTGGTGTGAGCAGATGGGCCGCATATTAATGAAAAGTTTTTTGAGAATGTTTTAACTCTAATTTCGTCCGCTTCCTCCACTGTTACCACGATCGCACGCGCGGCGTGAGACCAGTGAGGAACGCGCGGACTCAGGCGAGAGCGCCGAATTCGGGGAGAGCCTTGTGTCTCCACACCAGAAACACTGCACCTTCTCAGACGAAGGCAAAGATTCCCCTGACGGCGCGGTGGCGCAGTGAGTGGTGCTGCCGCCTCACAGAAATAAGTCCTCGAGTTCGATTCTCGGCACGGCTGCCTTTCTGTGTGGTGTTTGCCCGTTCTCCCTATGTCCGCGTAGATTTTCGCTGGGTACTCTGGTTGCTTTCCAAAGTCTAAAGTTGAGCTTAACTGTCCTAACTAAAATTCCCTCGGTGTTCTGAGATGTTGCAATTCGCTCACCACTCTCATCTCATCTCATAGTCTGAAACCGCTTAGTCCTATACAGGGTCACGGTGAAGCCGGAGCCTATCCCGGCAGACACAGGGCGCAAGGCAAGGATATACCGACGATGGGACGCCAGTCCATCGCCGGGAAGCCTACAACACCTGGTATTCCCAGGCGGTCTCCCATCCAAGTACTAACCAGGCTCGACCCTGCTTAGCTTCCGAGATCGGGCGTATTCGGGGTGATATGGTCGTAGGCTCACCACTCTCCCCGCTAAACAAATGTTTAAAAGAGCTACTACATAGCTCAACCGTCGAGAGCTTGCAAGCTCGCTTGGTATTTTTCTGCAGTACTAATCAACACCTGTCTATCTATGGTCATGGATGAGACAGGGTTACCACGGCACGAGGAAATTGTCGAGAGGGGGGAGTAAACCAGGCGGGCAGCCGGCGCCAACTCGCCAAGCACTGATTCCAACGTGTTATGGTTTTAACGGGAAACCAATCAATTTTTTATTTGTGGGGAAGAAACTGGAGAACAAGGAGGAAACACACACAGAACACCAACTCCACAGAGAAAGGCGGACAAAGCGGGAACAGGTTGTTTTATTAAGATTATTAATCGAACTCCCTTGGGCGAAGCCACCCAGCTGTCGTAATCGTTGACATGCCGTTTAAGGGGAAGATACACCTAGTGTGGCAATGGTCGAGTATACGATTCACTGCTGCCTTCTTCAGTTAGGCCATCGGTCTTGCTTATACTCGTCTCACAGTGGTCAATCGAAGACCATGTATTTATATAAACCGTGAATCTGTCCAGGCGTTCCACTTGCAGTACGATCGTTCACGTGCGGCACTGTTCGTTCTATACTTTAATTACAATAATAATTGCATTTACAGAGCGCCTTTCATCCGAGGGTCACAAAGTGCTGCACAGACCTGCGGAAAGACCGGCACGTCAACAATAACGACAGAGAACTGAAAATCAGCAACAAAAACGCTTTCTTTGTGGGGGGGGGGGGGTTTCTTTCTTTTTAACAATTCAGAGCTGTGGAGAGAACGCCTCGTCAACAACAACATCAGTACAGTTCAACTGAAAGTCAAACAGTAGCGATAAATCATAGGACACAAAGTCAGCAAAAAATAAATAAATTCTTCAACAAACAAGGAAGGAGCATGTGTTCCCGAGCAGGTGCGGGTCGGAAGAGAGCCAACATCCTAGCACGGCGCCACTGAGCCGCATCAATAGTCCTAGCCGGAGGACTTGAAAGCTTTACGGAACAAGTGAGTCTTGCGACGAGATTTGAATACGCCTAAGGACTCAGCTGAACGAATCTCCAATGGAAGGGCATTCCAGAGTCTTGGAGTAGTGCGCGAGAAGACTGTCACCCATCGAATGGAGGTGCGACCTGGGCACATGCAGCAAGCCCGTGTTGTCCAGTGGGGAGGGGTCAGCAGATAAATGGCGCAAGGTAGGGCTGTTCCCTGATGTAATGCTGGTCCATCGCAGGGCACCAGTGGCAATTTACTCAGTAGGGCAATTAACCTAGGAAGCAGCAGCGTGTCTGTGGAGGGTGGGAGGAAAGCAGAGTGTTCGGTGAAAACCCACGCGGACACGGGGAGAGAACACGTAAACTCTACAAGGAAGGCACCCAAGCCAGGAGTTGAACCCGGGTGCTTTGTGCCGCGAGGCGGCAGCGCTACTCACTGCGCCACCGTGCCGTCTTGTTTGTGGTTAGGTCATTTAACGAATTCAAACATTTTCTAAACAAAAAAGAATCGTGTTTTTTTAATACTTTTTATATGTCTGCCCATCCGCGTTCGTTTTTTTTTTAAAGATACGGCACAAGTTATGAACCACAAGAAAGCCTTCGCTCTATAAATGAGCATGCAACATGGTTTTGTTCCAATAGTTTCCCTCTCCGAATTGTGAGAGTTCAAAAAACATAAAACCTATGAAGAAAGCTAATGTTCTGTATAACATGTAAACAGCGGTGACTCTAGGATACAGATGGGTGAGTGTAGAGCACGTTTGAAATTTATGGCTTGAAATATACGCGTTTTAGAAAGAAGAAGGAAAACTTGTACAAATGCTCGTTTATAAACTAGTTATAGACATTTGGTGTTGAACAAAAGTGCGTTGCCTCTAGATAACTGCAGAAACAGTTCGATTGCTGCCTCGGGTGCCTATGTAAAGTTTGTGGGTTCCACCCATGTTCTTGGGCAGGTGTCCTCGGCCATCTCCGGTTTCGTTTCAGCAGAACCCCCCTCCCCCTCCCCAACTAATTAATGAATTGGCCAATACCATCATAATGTATAGGACCAAGTGTCTGGCGGGTTGGTGCCGGCTCTCCGCATGGCTGCCTTCCCCCGACCTGTATTCTCTGCAGGCGTTGCTTTATAAATGTCATCAATGATTGCGGGCGGCGCGGTGGCCCAGCGGGTCGCGCTGTCGCCTCACAGCAAGAAGGGCCCGGGTTCGAGTCTCGGCTCGGGTGCCTTTCTCTGTGGAGTTTGCATGTTATCTCTGTGTCCGCGTGGGTTTTTGCCGGGCACTCCGGTTTCCTCCTACAGCCCAAAAAAACATGCTGCATAGGTTAATTGGCTTGTAGACTAAATTGCCCGCAGTGCCCGTTCATGGACTCGCGTCCTATCATGGGTATTTTCCTGCCTTGCGCCCTGTGTCTGGCCGCATAGGCTCCGGCTCACTTCGACCCTGGGCAGGACTAAGCGGTTTCTTACAGTGAGGTGAGATCAATTATTGCACGGATGTAGGATTGGTCACGCCTCGATGTGTGGTGAGAAATGCTCTCCGTAGCTGTCTTTTTCTGGATAGCCGTGTCGAGTGCTACTCCTCTCTCCGCCGTGACGTGTCACCTCCCACGTTGGAGGCATCAGCAGGCGTGTTGAGTCTCAGAGATCGATACGGCCATCCCTAAAGAAGCTTTCGAGAGCGATATATCGGAATCCATTTTTTTAGTAATTAATAATATTTAAATAGCTATATATTATTGATTGACTTGAATACGAGCACCGGTCAGCGCGAAGGTGGCCGTGCGGTTCATGGGTCAAAATCTCTTTTCACAAAATTTAAATGTCATTATTTAAATTATAGATGTAGTTCATTTTGTTTCCTGTCAGAATCTCTGGGCCGGCACTGCTCAGGGCTCGGATAGAAATACGGATGAACCCGCCACTGACTGAACTCCGCTCTCGAGCGCAGAGGTTTTGACGCCATCAGCTCGGCCACCGGTGACCGCAGGTAATATAACATTACAGTAAATCTGGTTCGGCGCTTGTTTCCAGCGCTGAGCTTTAAAATATCCGATTGATTGGGACGCGACGAGCAAAACTCTCGCATGTAAAAGCGGGCGGGCTAAATGCAGGCCTCTAATCTGTGTGGGGCCAGATGTCACCCGAAGGAATCATGGTTAGCTCTGTGATATCCACTTATTTAACACGCTGTACAACAATTAGGATAAAACTGTGCGTTTTTTTTTCTTTGTCCCAGAAAATGTTCAAAATAAAATAGAGATCAATGGGATTGAGATTTATTCAAACTGAGCTGTGTTACCACGTTGCTCTCTTTAATTAAATACGTGTTTATTATCAGACAAGACGGTACCCAGTGAGCCTGCAAGCTCTAGATGTGGGATTCCTGTGACACAACAAACTTGCGAACTGACAAACGCATCAATGCACCAACGCGAAAAATAAACTCAGAGCAACAATCGGTGCGCAAATGAAACTCTAACCGTAATCATAAACGTAAACATCAACAGTAAAGACTGCACAATTAAACGAAATCGCAACACCAACATGTACAAAGATGAAACCCAACCATTGCCATGGAGTAAACGGCAGCCTCTCAACATTGCAAGCACATTGTATTAATAACAGACGAAAAAGATGAACAGTGCACCAGTGGAGTCGAAATAATTTAAGTTTTTCAGCACAATAGCAGGAGCACATGCAACCCTTCAAAAAAGGCAAATCAATTTATGCAAACGAAGCTGGACCGAAATTTTGATATTAAGTGGGATCTAAGGTGGTTCAACGATTGTTATGACAATAGCTTCAAGCTTGTGGCGATATTGTTCCAAAAGCAAGATCCAGCGGCTATGAAAACGTTTTCCACGAAATCTTGATGTGCATCTAGGAACGTTAAGCAGAGAGTAGATTGAGCTTCTAAGATTAGGTTTGTCTGCGTGGATAACAAATCCATCAAATATTTTGCCCATTTGGCAAGAAGAAGCTTAAGGATGAATAGGGCCCAGGGACTATTTCTACGATTGGTAAGAGAAGTTAATCCTGAGCCAATGTACAAAGAACAATCGTGGGTTTCTTAAGGTACACCAAAAGCAAGTTTAAGAGCCAAATTGTATCGTAGGAAAATTCTATTATATTTGGTACTACATGCTAGCTTATAGATAATGTCACAATAATCAAGCAACAGTAAAATAGTCTCATTATCTGAAACCGCTTAATCCTATATAGGGTCACGGTGAGCCGGAGCCTATCCCGGAAACACAGGGCGTAAGGCAGGAATACACCCGACGACGGGACGCCAGTCCATCGCCGGGCATTGCGGGACAATTTTAGTCTGCGAGCCATTCAACCTATCCAGGAGCATGCTTTTGGACTGTGGGAGGAAACCGGAGTACCCGGCGAAAACCCACGCGGACACGGGGAGAGCATGCAAACTCCACACAGAAAGGCACCCGAGCCGAGACATTCGAACCCGGGACCTTCTTACTGTGAGGCGTCAGCGCTAACCACTGGACCACCGCGCCGCCCAGTAAAATAGTCGCCTTTATAAAGTCGAAGCGGTGCTTGGTTGGGAAGCTATGTTTATGTTTGTGTAGGAAGTCTATTTTAAGTTTCATCCTCTTGACAACATAGTGAATGTGACATCTGAATTTTAATTTTGAGTCTAATATGAAGCCAAGGTATTTGTATTTCTCAATTTGTTCAATGAATTGGTTTAGTGTGTGTAAGGGAAGTTGAGAATTGAATGTTGTTGTTTTTTTTGTGGACAAAATCCTGAATTGAGTTTTATTGACATTAAGGACTTGCTTGAGTGGAGAAGCTGTTGATGTCGCCATGTAGCTTCCGAATTACATCTTCCGGCAATCTCCCGCCGCTAGCAGTGCAGTGTCAACTGCAAAACATTGATATCGGAGAGAGTTAGGTACTCAGGTCATTGATTAGTGGAGATAATAGTGATGTGGTACATCCTTAGTAGTTTAGATATTGTTGGACATCAGGCTATCATTGGAAATGGAATGCCCTCGTTACGTAGAGAGGGGTAACTCTTTAGCCATCTGCATGGCCAGAGAATCGAAGGCTTCGGAGTCTGTTTAAAGAATATTGTGATCTGCTGCGTCAAAGGCTTTTGACGAGTCTCGGAATATATTTGCACCCCTTTGTTTAATTTGCATAGTGATAAACAAAAACAAATTTAGAGAGTTCAGTACTGATGTAGGTTTTCATGGCTCGATACGTGATTGCTTACCAAAGCTGCTCTTTCAGGATAGCCGTGTCGAGTGCGCCTCCTCTTCTAAGCAGCACTATTAACAAGCGGCGGCTTGACGCGTTCAGGCGAGGTATCGTTCACTTAGACGCAGCTTCAGGCGGCCACAAAACACAAACAGTGCAGCAGGAAACAAAAGGTCCGAAAATAACGTACGTGTGGCGACAGGTACACACGCATGACTTAGGCACACGCGGACATGCACTACCACATGCACGAATTGACGTGAATTTAATTTAAACAACAGTCGCTCGTGTGTGCGCCGTCAAGTAGCGGTCATCGGAAGGGGCTTCACGAGGATAAAAAAATTCAATAAACCGTTACCATACTCGGTGCTCGTTATGGAGAATAAAGCATGCGTAGTTTAGCCCTGATCTCCCCTTCTCCCACCCCGACCCTCGGTCCGCCTCCACGGGCTTTGAGTGCCTGCCCCCAATACGCGTATCGGCCGGCCGTCCCCGGTGCTGTTCCCCAGGCGCGGCGGTGGACGGCGCGGTGTTCGCGTGCCGGGAAGTGGCACTCGGGGTCCTCCGACCGAGGCCCGCGTCACCCGCGCCGTCGAGACCCGGTCTTGGCGCTCGCGTGCCATGGCCGCGTCGCGCGGGAGACACGGCGGCGGCGGCGGCGATCTCACTTTCGCGAAACAAAAGTTAAGTCCCTTGTTATATATCACACGAGGCTGGCCATCTGCCGGATAAAATACCGCTTGCGAGCGGAGACCCCCTGCCGTGGCGTTCAATTCGCGCGCATTGACAAGACGTCACGCGGAGCGCCAGATCCAATTTGCGTGACGCCGTGCGGTAGCGTCGTCGCGCAAGTGAAGCGGTGGGGTCCGTGCGCGAGTCTCTCCGGTTCCTCGTCTCTCTCCGTGGTTGTCCGCGGTTGCCTGCGGTTGTGCAGGCAACCGCAGGTGTACGAGCCTGAGTCAGCGCCGCCACATTATGTAGCCGCAGCAGTGGAAACGTTTACCCGGCAGGAAACACAAACGCAAGATTTTTTCCTGCCGATATTGCACGATATTTCCAATGGAACTTTTACACAAAGTCCCTTTAATGTTACGTGTAGCTTAGGCAGCCTAGTGGTCAGCCGGAAGACTGAGCTGCATCTGCTGGCAGCCAAGATTCGTATCCCGGTTTCAGCTGCCCGAGATTAAACTGGGATGTCAAGAGTAGTGGGTTGTCTCACCTTGGTCACGAATGACGCACAAAGAATAATAATTGTAAATGTGCACCGTAGCTTCATTTGTAAACATTCCAGCGCCAGGTATTTAAAGAAAAACATCCCCGTTTCACAATGGAAAACTTTACGAACGTGCGCATATCCGCTCGATGTCGAAGGTATGGCGAGAGGACAACTCAGAGGTGTGAGGACATCGCAGAGAGGTATGGAGTCAGCCACGCGGTCAGCCGGCGCCAACTCGCTAGACACTGCAGCCTATGTACTGAATCATGATGCCATCGGTCAATTTACTTGATGCGTTATTTTTGTTGTGAGATGAAATTGGGGAACCCAGTGGAAACTCATGCAGATCACGGCGAAAGCATACAAACTCCGCACAGAAAGGTGTCCGGGATGGGTAATGAATGGTCTTAGGGAGGAGCATTGCTCTGAGCGGGCGGCAGGGCTTGTGGGAGAGTACTGCCCCCTGCTGCGTCGACCAGGGGCCACCTGACCCTTGATGGAATTCCAGAGGTGGCTTTATGATCTTCATCTCCAGAGGCTATCCTCAGCAAGGCATTGTTGGGGGGGGGGGACAAACTTGTAAAAACATAACATAGCGCAGGGGCCATTGTTTATCGTGGACTGCTCTGTGAACCATCGATCATCCACAGGCGAAAACGTGGCACTGGTTATTGCTGGTTAGGCACCGGAGAGTTCGCATTTCACCTCCTTTCGCAATCCTCAATTTGTGAACTCCACCGCTGGCACGGGAGGGCAATCCCCAGCGGTAAGTCCCACGCACTGCCCGTCTTGGTGGCAGGGTGGCTTAGTGGTACCATCCGAGCCTCCCAGGGAGAAAGTGCTTACACGAGGCGATTCGATTCTCACCCGCTCCGTGTGTGCAGTTTATATGTTCTCTCCCTATTCTGTGTGGGTTTCCTCTAAAGCAAAAAAAAATCTTTAAATTATTGGCCGATAACATTATGTATAGGGGCGCAGTGGTTGGCAATTGTTGGCGCTGGCTAACCGCATGACTTCCCTTCTCCCCATCTCTTTGTGGTTGTTTCACGCCTCTTAGTCGTGAGCGGCGCGTTATAAATATAATGATTATTCGCGCAATGGACGCTCTTAATTGGAATCGCACAGCGTAGACTCCTTGAAAGTGAAGATAGACAAGTTATGATAAATAGTCGATTTGGTCGTGCTACTCTTTATATTTAGAAGGCAGTCCAAAACACTTTTCACCTCGCACATTTCCCGGCCGAGTTTAGTCAGTCAGTTTGTTTATAAGCTGGAAGGAACCGTTGAGCTATGTACCTCTTTGTAACAGTTGTCCAGCGGGGAAGGGTAAGCAAGTTACAACGTCTCAGGCCACCGGGGTATCGGTGCGGTAATTTCACAGTAGCGGGCAATGTTGCAGTGAAGTTTTTTAAGTCAATGATTTTCGAGTAATTTTCAAAGTCGAGCCGTGACACCGGCGCGTGCGGCTGTGTCAAAGCACATGATCGTGTTCGCAGAAAAGGTCATCAACAACAGACGTCAGATGAACGTTTCACACGCTCGGGGCGAGATCACCCGTAGGGCGGGCACTCTGCTAGCAATAACAATTGGGCGCGCAGGGAGCAGTGGCGGTGCGCGGTGCCGGCAGGCGGCGGTGTCGCTCTACTCGCTTCCGCCGCCGTTGCTTCCTTCCGCCCGTGCTTCTGCTGTGGCTGCGTAGGCGGCCAAGAGCCGTGCGAATTGATCTCGTCCTTCGTTCCCTTGTGGCTCGCGAATGCATGGGGTGGTGGGAGTTCGGTGCGGGAGGTAGTCGCGGGGGCGCTTGGGATGGCCGAGAGAGAAAGAGAGAGAAAAACATAAAAAATTAAAATAAAAAAAGCTGAAATGATGATTAAACCTCATCTCATCTCATTATCTGAAACCGCTTAATCCTATATAGGGTCACGGTGAGCCGGAGCCTATCCCGGAAACACAGGGCGTAAGGCAGGAATACACCCGACGACGGGACGCCAGTCCATCGCCGGGCATTGATGATTAAACCGAAGTTTGTAAATATAGAACTGACGTTTTTATTACTGATCGGCGAAATAAAGAGAGAAAAGGCAAAGGGAATGGTGGTGTTTTTCACTGTGAGCGCGCCTGCATCATCGCCGAGAATTGCTCTCCAAATCCGCTCTTTCGGGATAGCCGCATCGATCATTCCTGCGCTATCCGCGACGTTTCGCCTCCCACGACGGAGGCATCGTCAGGCTTCTGCCGTGAAAGCCTACATCATTGAATGTTCGCTGTCGTTCTCGCCATCAGGTACGCAAGGGCATCGCCGTAATCAGAGCGAATAATCGAATTCGGTCCTTTCTCTGCCATGAGCAAGGGCTATTGCCCGAAACGTCCCCCCATCACTTTTTTCTTCTCAGGCATTGAGTTATTGATGATCGCCCTCGATAAGGGCGTTTGCTAAATAATAATTACTAACACTAATTGTACCGAGCCATGTGTCTCAACACAACTGTATATTTCAATTGAGTTCACCATGGACACGGTAAATTGCCATGATGTGGGACATAGCGACAGCTTGCTAGAGCCTTCATCTAGCAGTGGATAGATCACAGAGTTCGGGATAACATCAGGGTGCTTTACAACAGGTTGCCACGGCTCGATATATCGAGCGAGCTTTCTCATTGCTGCGATTTCATGGCTTTAAAACTGGACCCACTTGAAAACAACACCGCCATGTCCTCGTGTTCCGCGCTGCTCCTGTGCCCGGCAGCCCGGGCGCTTCGTAAGCTGCGTCGCTGGAGCAGGGATCTGCGTGGGTGCTGCGGCGGACCTCTCTCGCGGCGCGATTGTAGCGCTGCCGCCAGGGCACCTGCGAGCTCAAGCGGCGCTATTTACGATTCATGATGAGCCGTCAATCACGGAGAGACGCCGCCTGCCAGGCGCAACCCACTCGACACCGGCGTCGCGGA
>JAZEWT010000009.1:19094110-19105725 GCA_036362905.1 Mordacia mordax | reverse complement strand
TCGAGGCCCCCCGCCACGACTGCTACCCAAACCACATTGCACCGGCCCCTCACGGACCTTCCTGCGGGTGGTGAGCCTACTGGAAGGGACTGGCGTCCCATCTTGGGTATATCCCTGCCTTGCGCCCTGTGTCTACCGGGATGCTCACCGCGACGCTGTACAGGACTACTTGGCTTCTGACAATGAGATGAGATGAGAAAATTAGACGCAGTCGTGAACGGGACGCCTGAGCGATTTTTATTGAGGCCGCACAGTGACTCCGCGTGTGTTCTGATTGAATCTTCATGCCCACACCGTGACTCCACACGAGGACTCCATGCGATTCTTCGCGACCATCCTTTGACGCTGCACGCAGCTTCCGCGCGACTGTGCTCATGACTGCTCCGTGACTCCACACGTGGATTCCGTGTGATTTTCTACGGCCACAGTGGATCTCCGCACGAGGGTTTCGCGTGCTTCTTCAAAGACGTACTGCGACTCCACACGTGGGCTCCAATTGATTCTTCACAGCCCCTCTGCGACTCCGTACTACGTGGATTCCTTGTGGTTCCTTGCAGCCGCCGTGCGAATCCGCGAGCCTTTCGCTAGCCGCACCGTGTGCCCCCTCCTTGCTGCATCGCTCTGGCGACGCCGTGGCCGCGGTCGAGATAATTGGGTTGCGGCGTCCCGTGTAATGAATGTCATTAGTGCTGTCATTTCATTAACAAAGAGAGGAGGTGACTCGCCCCTGTTTTATCTGCCCAGTGTCATCCCCTTAAGTGCCCGCTGATGTCCGTGACAGATGCGTTCCATCCTCCTCTATTTTTAGCGTCTAACCGCCGCATTGTCCAACTACTTTAACGATGTTTTTACGGCTCGATGTATAATTAGAATTGCTCTCCATAGCGGTTCTTTCGGGATAGCGACGTCGAGTACATCCGCTTTGTGACTTTAGAGGCATCATCAGGAAATTCAGAAGCATGGAACACTGCACACGACTATCCTGAAAGAACAGCTATGGAGAGCAATTCTTATCCCACTACGGTCAAAAGAAAAATATTCTCTACGTCTCATTTTCCGACCGTAGGGTCAAGTGTTGTTAGCAAGCACCTATAAAGGTCAGCACGGCACACAAGGGGGTGCGTGGCCTGGCTGCATTTGTCTCCCAAGTTTTACGCCACGCACCAGGTACTCAACTGGGCTGAGTCAACTTAGGGGAGGACCAGGACGGGTATAATAAAAACGTCACTTCCGATGGGTGGAATCGTAGTACAGCACTGCGCAATGACTCTCCGTAGGCGAGGGCACTGGCCCATCTCCAGGTGAGAGTGGGTGAGACTGGCACCTCTCTAGGTAAGTGGGTGAGACTGGCACCTCTCTAGGAGAGAGTGGGTGAGACTTGCCCCTCTCCAGGTGAGAGTGGTTGAAACAGACACCCCTCCAGGTGAGAGTGGGTGAGACTGGCCCCTCTCCAGGTGAGAGTGGGTGAGACTGGCCCCTCTCCAGGTGAGAGTGGGTGAGACTGGCACCTCTCCAGGTGAGAGTGGTTGAAACTGACACCTCTCCATGTGAGAGTGGGTGAGACTGGCACCTCTCCAAGAGAGAGTGGGTGAGACTGGCACCTCTCCAAGAGAGAGTGGGTGAGACTGTGGTGCCACATGGTTACCTACCAGACAATTGCTGGGTGGTGTTCGTTAATGCAAAGAGGAGATTGGGCCGGTGGCAGGTTGAATGGCTCATAGACGTTATCACTTGGGACCCTGCGCGTCCCGGGTCTGCATAATAATAGTGGCGTCTAGTGGATTCGGGGTGGCCAATGGGCAGCAAGGGAGGGAGACATATATTGCGATCATGCAAGAGAGTGGGTGAGTGAGCGTGGGGAGAGGAGAGTGTGGGTACGCGACACCGAGTGAACTTTGCTATCGCCGGAATAAAGACTCTTGGTTCGAGACTAAGTCCCGCTGAACTTTGTGGAATGGCCGAGACACGACTAAGCAAGCGGACCCGCCAGTCGGAGGAGCCGGTGCCTCGTCTCGCGTTCCACGACGTGTCGGAGAGCGAGAGTAAAGAAGAGGTGACGGGGTCCAGCCAAGCGCTATAGCGCTCGCCACTCGATGACGGAGCGCTGGCTGGGCACGACAAGACGAACATGAGCGAGCGGGCGAGTGGTGTGCACTCAACATGAGTTGCGCTCCCAGGCTGTGGTGGCTAGAGGAGAAACTCCTCTAAAGTTCATCGCAGCCTTCCCCGCAGGTGTGATTAATGGAGTTAATTGCAAGAATGATGATCTACCCGTGCAATTCCATGGCCCCCATGTCTGATTAAAGGGCTCTGGGCAAAATAGGTCACTAGGCAACCTACGGAATCTGCTCCAGGACCTTTAGCTACGGACATTGCAACGTAAATCATTTTTAATTGTATTCATGCGATCTCATTAGCTAATTCAATTTCAATGTGCTCCATCTAGCTGCAAAATTGCGCGGAAAAAATGTAGACTTAGTGGGGACTGATTATTGCGGGAATTTGCATTTTTTTCAGATCGAAAACCTAAGGGGAAATGGTGAAAGGTCTATGATATCTGCGGTTTATTACCAAACGAATTCCACGATGTTAATCCATTTCTGCGAAATAGAAAAGACATTAATTTAAATCAATCCCACAGTCTGAAATTGGAATTAAAAGCAGAAAATAGCAACAGCTCTTTCGCTCAAGGCTCGTATTGCTTTCGCATCAATATTCAGCCGGGCATTGTGGCGGTGCGCGCCGCGTGCCAGCCCAGCATCGTGTTACACCGATACTTCAGTCGACCTCACGGTGATTCGATCCGAGGGACTCCTCCAGCTGCCTGCTGGGGCAGCAGCGGCCCCGTCTGTAGGTTCAGAACTCAGGTAGCCGGCTACTCGGCATGTCTGCTCTCGTCCGACGAAGAGAAGGTAGAACACAGTCGAGAACGTTTAGCAACCACCACGGTGGTGTGATGGTTGGCACATGGGACTGTCGACCCGGAGGGAGCTGGTTCAATTCCACTTTCCGGTGGAAGACTCGTGCGGGGCATACTCAATCCTCCCTGCTACTCCTGTCCACCAAGTGGTGCAGTCGACCGGTGGGTCCCGTTTGATGGGGTTAAATGTAGGTAGACATCCTCAGAGACATCTGGGGATATGTAGACGAGCAGACCAAATACCTTCTCGAGTTTGCTGGACCCAGGCAGTGAAGGGAGCAAGCAATTGCCGAGCTGTATATATATTTTGGGTTAGGTCACGTAAAATATGTGTCATAAACCCTCCTCCACCCGACGCAGCCAATCAGTAAGGGTTTGTCACGTGAACAGCGCGTGCCAAGTATTTAGCATCTCAGCACACCGGTGCGTTGGAGAGCAAACCCACAGCATGTATCGTTAAATGCGACGCTTTGCTCATAATTTTCACTCCGCATCATCAGGAACGGAGCGGCACGGTGGCCCAGTGGGAAACACTGTTGTCTCACAGCAAGAAGTTCACGGGTACGAGTCTCGACTCGGGTGCCTTTCTGTGTGGAGTTTGCATGCTCTCCCCGTGTCTGCGTGGGTTTTCGCCGGGCACTCCGGTTTCCTCCCACAGTCCAAAAAAGCATGCCGCTGCATAGGTTAATTGGCTCGCAGACTAAATTGCCCGCAGTGCCCGTTGATGAACTGGCGTTCCATCGTGGAAATATCCCTGTCTTGTGCCCTGTGTCTGCCGAGATAGGTTCCGGCTCACCGCGACCCTGTACAGGACGAAGCGATTTCTGACAATTTCTTTATCATCAGGAACTCGCATCGAATGAGAGCCTCCCAGGTATGTGCTCCAGTTTTGGCCTCCTTTATATAGGGACGTTGTGACGTCACCTGCGTGCCCACCCGTGCCAAAAACCGTGGGGGTGGGGGGTGGGGAGGGTGGGTGGGGGGGTGGGGGGGTGGGGAGGGTGGGGGGTGGGAGGGATGTTATGTTAATGTTTGATTATACAAGTGTGACAAGTTAGATAAATTACATTTATGCAGGTGTTACGAGATACGTCATTCCGATTTAAGCAAAAGAGCGAGATTGTTAATTAGTTTAATCAGTAAGTGTTATTAAACGAGACTGTTATACTCTTTAGAATTTATTACAGTAACTATTACGTTTATTGCTTTCTATTGAAATAAAAAAGTATAACATATTTTTAATTGTTCCGATAGCTATAAGCTAAATGCAGCTCGGAAACGCATTATTAAGCAATAAACTTAATAGTTAATGTAATAAATTCTAAATTGCTATACACTCTCGTTTAATAACATTTACTGAATAAAATTATTGACAATCTCGGCCTTTTGTCCAAAATATGACTCGCGTAGCGCGTAACACCTGCATATATCTGATTTACCTAACGTGCAAAACTTGTATAATTAAACATTAACATAACGTATATAATTTATGCTTTTAGTCTGTATTCCTAGATAGATTGATTTTGTGTTCCAAAAAGTTATTTTCTACTTTTGAGTGCGGTGAAAGCGGGTCATTTAAAATTAGATTTTTATCCCATTTTATGTTATTTCTGGAAGCACCCGAGGGTGGGTAATGAGTCTCCTGGCTCCAGCAACTCCCGTCATCTGCCTTAAGACTCTGTTGCCACTGCGGATGCTGTGAGCACAGTCAACGTGGCACAAGTGATCACCCTCACCAGGTTCATCCCTAAGTTCAGGCTATAGAAACCTCTCACCCCCACCCTTACACAAGTAGCGCAGAGCATAACACTCAACATCACGTACACGTCCTCACCAGCATGTACTCACCACCTAGCGTACATATACTCATCAGAACGGACGCTCGTTAGCACGCGCACCATCACACTCACCAACGCATGCACTCGCAGCACACTCACCAACAAAGATCAAAAGACAAAGATCCCCCATATAGCCGTAATCGACTGTAGGGTCAAGTGCCGTTAGCGAGCGCCTATGAAGGTCGACACGGCATGAAGGAGGTGGGTGACCAGCACCACGCCTGCCCGCCTTTGCCTCCCTAGTGGTAATATTTTCACATTGCACTAGGTACTCATTTGAGGCTGAGTCGACCTTGGAGAGGTCCAGGATCAGTTCAGAAAATCGTCACTGGTGTTGACCGTGAGCGAGATCCATGGTCAACACCGTGTGTTGAGCAGTGGCCCAGCGAACCCTTGGGCCACTGCTCACCAACACAATACAAATACAACCAGCACCACACGCACCCCACCACAAAGCTAACTTAAGCAACACAACCACATTTGCACGTGCATGAATTCAGGCAGGAGCTAATTAAACAATGAACAATCACACACAGAGGTATTTAACAGGAACGACCAATCATTGTGATTTTGCGATGCTCATCGGAGTGAGCAGGGCGTGTGCTGCAAGTGTTGTGTGGCGTGAGTGCGCGTGTGCTGGGAGGCAGGGTTGTGTTTTGACGCGGGAAGGACGTGTGGCGATGGGGACGGACCCAGGCACTGCGGGTCGGCTGTCCGTGGCACCACGCGTGACGTTCTTTGAGTTTGTCTGTAAGACATAGAGGTTGAAAAGATAAAATAAATTTGTACGATTGCCTAAATATGGGAGGGGATGTGTGAAATGGAAAAAAATATCCTATTACTCTTGCTGTGCACATCTGCTGTTCTCCTGCACGGTGTTTGTGTGACCCTCGGGTGAAAAGCACTCTACAAGCGCAATTATGATGATGTTATTATAATAAAATATACATGAAGAATAAACAATCCGCTGAAATTAAACGATGATCTCGCCAAGAAGCTGATGCACAGCTGGGACGGCCCGCCTGGGCACCTCGGGTTAATAATTGGCAGTGTTTGTGTTCAATTCTCCGCGTAGCTCCACGGGGGAGCGAGCAGCTCACCATCGGAAGGTTATGAGTTCACAGCCATGTGGCGTGGATTCAGCCCATTATGCCTCGAGGGTCGATTAAAAAACGAGTAACGCTTTGTGTGGAAGTCAACAGCGGCTGTCCTTTGAAAAGTCTGGTCCGCATTGAAGGTTTGGGACCGCTTTCGCTAATAAGACCTAAGTGTGAGAACCGCCACACCGTCTGTAAGATCTTAACACCTGCATAATCGCCAGATACGGTCAAACCTATTGTAATCTTATATATTTGTATACTGGCAAAAAAGTACCCATAGCGTTAACAGCCCCACCTAAGCTATAAAGCATTGATACTGCATTGTCTGGAGCTGACTGCCTTTTGGCAGCGACGACACCGGCAAATAGGCTCAAAAGGAAACCACTGCCAGGTGAAGGTCGGTCAGTCGAAGGACAATGCATAGGTTATCAAAGCTACCTGTTTGCATACTTTGCCACTAGTATGTGTGGCTTTTGCAAACTGGATACATTGTAAAATGTGTCTATTTTGGTGTTTGGGATACGGTAAAAACCTATTGTAATCTTATATTTGTATACTGGCAAAAAAGTACCCATAGCACAAACATAATTGTTCGTAAACTGCCACCTACTGATGGAGTTAAATTACTTTTCCACTTCGCGTTAAAGTACTCTTCTGAAACCATTGGGTAACTTTGACAGTGAGCATGGAGCGTACTATGATGAGGGCTTGTTTTCACATTTCTGTATTGAGGCGGCAGGGTGACCCAGTGGGTTGCGCTGTTGCCTCACAGCAAGAAGGTACCGGGTTCGAAACTCTGCTCGGGTGCCTTTCTGTGTGGAATTTGCATGCTCTCCCCGCGTCTGCGTGGGTTTTCGCCGGACACTCCAGTTTCCTCCCACAGCCCTAAAACATGCTGCTGCCCGGCGATGGACTGGCGTCCCATCGGGGGTATATCCCTGCCTTGCGCCCTGTGTCTGCCGGGATAGGCTCCGGCTCACCGCGACCCTGTACAGGACTTAGCGGTTTCTGAAAATGAGATGAGATGAGATTTCTGTGTTGTCGGGGCGACGCACGTCAGAGGCTGGACTTTATGACACCAAGGGCTGCCAGTGGCTGGCGGGCCTCGCAATGAATAAGCACTGCGCTTTACAAACTGGTATTGATATCCATCTTCTTGCAAATACAGGGTTTATTTTTTGTTCAAAGAATCTCTTTCGTTGACGCTGCCATCTCGGGGCGGGCATTTACTCCGCGCCCGGCACGTGGAGCACACATCGGCCCACTTTATCTTCACCTTCCGTTTATCCACTCGACGTGAATTAAGAGTCAGTTGTGAGACGGGGCCCCGGCGCATTAGACAAACAAGTATACAATTTATCACCGGAACGTTTATTTAATCCAAGAGTCTCGTTGTCAGCCCCAAAAACCGTGCCAGATATGGTCTCTGGGTTCTCCGTGGGGCATTGCCGCCTAAACGCTCGACGGCTTTTAGCGCCCGTGTCTGTGGGCAAGAGATAAGGGAACAATTTCCGAGCAAAGGGCAGCTGCTCGTCGCGATCGTGTTTACAGCGCCTCTCAAAGGAAAATATTGACCACCTGCCCAGCTAGCGGTGAGCGCTCAACATTTATCCGTTCGGAAAATCCAAACGGGGCTTAGCGAAGCGCGGATTTCTGGGGGGCTTGGCAGGGCTGGGTGATTGGCCCTTAACCCGATATTGCAATCTCGGGCCACGTGTGTGGTTTTCGGGAGGGCGCGACGGCGTACGAGGTCACGGACTTGGCAAATGTCGAGATCCGTGTTTGTAGGCTGGCGCGGGGGCGTTACGGGCGGTGCAACAGACCGGGGAGAGTCACCCGGTCCGCATTCATGTCTCGCCCACTTGGTCGTGGGCGAGACATGAACACGGACCGCAGATAGTGGAGGAAGAGTCAGCCAGGCGGTCAGCCGACGCCCACCTGCCAGACACTGTTTTCTTTCCCCGTTCGACGCGGCGGTTGAAGCGATGGGGCCAAACTCCTGCCAACGCCGTCTACCCGGCAGCGTAGATGGTTACGCCTCGGCATTCGCATCTCGTTCTGAACCAAGCACGCAATTTGAGCGCGTTATAAATTGTATCATTATTTTAAATACATAACGCGCAGAGTATTCATTTAATTGCGAAGGATATACGTTCGAAGGAAGAACGAATCAGAGGCGCGAGAAACCCGTAGAGAGATGGGACTGGGAAAGGCAGCCACTCTGTTAGACGGCGCCAACATCCAGACACTCCGTTCTATTTTGTATGATGTTATCTCTCAGTTAATGAATGTGTTTTTTGTTAGCTGTCGCAGGAAACCGGAGAACCCGGAGAAAACCCACGCAGAACAAGGGGAGGACACACACACGACCGGCAGGTCGCACGTGGTGGGGTAGAGTGTGGGTAATAGAAACCTCTTCCACGCCGTTTGTCCCGCGTAGAAGCGGAAGCAACAGAACTCCTCGAGTCACTCTCAAGCTTCCAACAGCGGTGGCGTAAGCACGCAATCGCAGGGCTGCACCTTTGCCCTGACCAGTGTTCATCTCTAATCGAATCGCAAAGAAGAGCAAGCGGCGACAAGCTATCGTGGAGAAGCTATCGGGCATAGATGATCGCGCCCCCAGCTGCACGTGCGACGCGGCTGTGCGCATCGATTCATTTTGAGCGGAGGCATCGATGTTTCACCAGTTCCCGTCCATCGCTGTCAGTCGCCAGTTCGTCGTCAGATTGGCGCCACGCCCAGGCATCAGGCTCTGTCCCTGGTGGTCTAACGATTAGAATTCAGTGATTTCACCGTCACCGCCCGGGTTCGATTCCCGGCCAGAGAACGAAACGTTTGTTCGGTGGCTCGGTGAACCAGAGGACAGCGCTGCCGCCTCATAAAAAGAAGTATCAGGGTTCGATTCTTGGGTTCGGGTGCCTTTCTGTGTGGAGTTTGTTCTCTCTCTCCATCTTCTGCATGGGTTTCCTCCACATTGTCCGATTTCCTCCCATAACTTAAATAACATTAATTAATTCTCCAGGTACTTCTTTTTCCACACACTGCCCAAAGATAAGATACACAGGCCTGGGTTAATTGGCCTGCTCAGTACGTTGACCCCCAAAAAGTGCCCTGCGATGTACTGGCGTCACATCCTGGGTATAGCCACGCGAGGCGCGAGGCGTGGACGGAACGAGACTCGCTCCGCGGTGACGGCGCTGCGGGTGAAGCGAGGTCACGGGAGAGGCGTGGGCCGGGAGTGGTGGGGGTTGCCACCAGTCCCGGATTTCCCAGGATAGTGGCTCTTGAGAGCGGTAACGCTCGCGCTTCACAGCCACGACGACCTGGGCTCGATTCCCCGACTCGAGCACCTGTCAGTGTGGAGATTGGATATTCTCTCCATCTGCTCTGCGTGGGTTTCCTCCAGCGTCTCCGTTTTCATCCCAAAGCTTAACACATGTATTACACAACGTCACTGATATTCGGCCAAGCATCCCCATGCTGGAAAATTACCTGCACATATATATATATAAACGGAGCAAGTGATTTTATGATTCATGAGCGGACTGAGGTTACCCGGTTCAAATCTTTCACAAGCACATATTTTATTTGCACGACATCGACGCGTGTTTGTCTCATTTCAGGCTTAGTCTCCACTTATTGATTACTTTTCAGCAGCAATATCTCAAAAACGACACCAGGATGAAAACCAAGCCAAAGCAGTCATATCAGCAGAAAACGCGATCAGTAGGAGACATTGGAATAATCCGTTTCAGGAGCGCCCGTAGGGCGGGCACTCTGCTAGCTTACTATTGTTTGCTGAACAATTATATTTTTTGTCGCTGATTTTTTCTCCTTCTCTGAATTATAGCCATTATTTGACTTTCAGTTAATTTCTCTGATGTTGTTGTTGACATGCCGTTCTCTCTACAGCTCAAATTTGAAACAAAAAACGTTATTGTTGCTGATTTGCTATTCTTATGTCGTCCTTGTTGCTGATATGTCATTCTCTCCGCAGCTCCGTGCAGTGCTTTGTGACCTTGGGGTAAACAGTGCTATAGAAATCTCATCTCTCATCTCATTGTCAGATACCGCTTAGTCCTGTACAGGGTCACGGTGAGCTGGAACCTATCCCGGCAGACACAGGGCGCAAGGCAGGGATATGCCCACGATGGGACGCCAGTCCATCATCGGGCACTGCGGGCAATTTAATCTGCAAGCCAATTAACCTATGCAGCAGCATGTTTTTGAACTTTGGGAGGAAACCGGACTGCCCGCCGAAAACCCACGCGGGCACGGGGAGAGAACATGCAAACTCTACACAGAAAGGCACGCGAGCCGAGATTCGAATCCGAGATTTCTTGCTGTGAGGCGACAGCGCTACCCATTGGGCCACCGTGCCGCCCCGCTATAGAAGTGCAATTATTATAATTGTTATTGCTCAATAGCATCACCGCCGCCTGACAGGGCCCGAGCGACAGAGTTTTCAGACTCAACGAGGCTCTTCTGGATAAACATTTCACCGCTGAAAACGCCGCACATGCATCTCTCCCATCTCCCATAACTCTGGAAGGCGTCTCGACACTTTCTGGAGCTCTGCCAAATCTCTTCGTCGGTGGGACGATTGAAAATTCAACATGAATAAAAGTAAACAAAAAATAATAACTTACAATTAATAACGCGTACAAGCGTCCATTTATTTTCAAAGGTGTCTGTCCGAGAAAGACTCAGACGCGCGAGTAAAACGCAGAAAGGCGGGTGAGGGGGGAAGTCAAGGCGTGCCGTTAGCCGGCGCCAACATTTGCCGCGCACCGTGACGAGGGCCTGACCCGGTTGAGCGGCGCACGGCCCGAGTCGACCCCGCGCACGCCTCGTGGAGGCACCGTGGTTTCGTGTCCCGGCAAGGCCGACGTGGCCGCCCTGTGCGCCGAAGCCCACGGCGACCAAGCGCTGTCGAGAAACGGGCGGCAACAAATCGTGCGCTGATCGTCTCTGTATCGATCTGCCACGAGGGATGGGCAGCCGCTTCATTAACTGTTCGTGCGCCCAGGACCTTGCAGGAAAGAGACATTTTAAAAAAAATGTCGGGCTCGGCCAAATTAAGCTGTCCTCCGGGAGCACCCATCATCTACAAGATTTAATCCTGAGTGTCTTGATGCCGGAAGGGTTAAGTGCGCTAATAACTCAAAAGGCTTTAAAATTCCCGGTGAAAATAGCTATTCTCGTTTAGCTATGATCTGCCCGAAAGTGACAAAAGCGATGGGCCATGAGTCCCCCTTCAAATCATGCTCTCGCGGGAGAGGGGGGGGGGGCAGTGTGGGAGGCGGGGGGGGGGGATTGGTGGTTTAGCAGGAGGATTATCGTCAAAATGGCAAAGCGGCTCCTGGACACGGCTGGATGGCGCCGACAATGGGAGGGCCTCCTTCGTTGGCGGTGCCTCCCCCCGGGGAACGCAGTGGCCTCGACTGCAGGGCCACCGACCATTAACCTGCCACGCGAGACCCCTCCTTACCGGCTGCAGCAGCAGCGACACAATTATTATCAGATCCAATTGATATTGGACTAAAAATTGACAATCCAATTTGAGCACAAGCGAGCGATGATTGGGGCACCGACGGATGGAGGTGACCGGCCACTCGCCCCCGCTTCTCCTCCCCCGTGGCCACCACGGCACCCGCTCTCTCTCTCTCCCCGCTTACTCACCTTTCACGCCGTTGCACTCGGGGGCTGACTAAGGTCATCTCTTGAGTGGCATGAGCCCCGCGGGGGGTGGGGGGT
>JAZEWT010000009.1:19081202-19094062 GCA_036362905.1 Mordacia mordax | reverse complement strand
GGGGGGAGCGGCGGGGGGGTAACCAGTCCCAAATCATGTGCACCCCGTGAATGATGCATTTGCGAGGAGAAAGAAAAATGAGCGAGGCTGTAACAAATCTAAGCGGCGGAGATAGAATCGACCGGTGGAGCAAAGCGATGCAAGCCACGGCCGCTCGCAAGCACCTCCGTTATTGAAAGCGCCGTCGTGATTTAAAAAGGAGCCGAGGATCAGATCGGTTATATTTAATGTGGGACCGCTCCGCTGAAGGCCTTTTGATTCACAAATCAAAGTGAGGGCGAGAGGGGTAGGAGAGGGGCGGGCAGGAGAGAGGGGGGGCGTCTGTGCGGCAGTAACATCCGCGCCTCGACAAAAGAAGATCCAGCCTTAGGCGGTTCGATTCCCGTCTTTATGTGCGGAGCTTGTGTGTTCTCCCCCTGTTCTGATTCGGTTTCCCTCCCGGATTCTCCGATATCCTCCCACAACTAAAAGGCGCAGCGTGTAGCAAATATTAATTCGAGATATGGCGTTTCGCTGATGATTACAATCAACAGGAACTCGACAGTTATATTTCATTGCAAATGCTGTGAGTTTGCTCTCCAACGCACCGGTGTGCTGAGATAGTGAAGAATTGGCAAGTTCTGTTCACGTGACAAACCTTACTCATCGGTCGTGTCGGATGGTGGAGAGTTTACGACAAACATTTTTTTTTATTCCGTGACCTAACCCAAAAAATGGATTACATCGTGTGGCAAATCTTGGCGCCCGCTAACAGCGTTGTCGCTATCCTCCTCCTCCTCGCCTCTCTGTAGTTTCCTCGCTCCTGTGAATTGCTCTCTCCGGCGACATGGCTTGAGTGTGCGCGGCGGATCTTTGTAAAATGTTTGTATTATTATTACTACTACAGTCAACTCGATGCGGTGGTGAACTTGGCGAGCCGTGTGGCTCACAGACGAGCTCGCATGGACACGAACGCGAAAGCTTTACGTGTGTATTTAGTTACAAACACTCGCGCCCGCAGAGGGATAAGGGCAAGTGTTATAAAAAAAAATCATGGTTTGAAGTTCAGTTGTGTACAGCGGCTGTATTCTAAGTGAGCTATTGTTGCGTGGAATGAAGCGATGAATCTGGTGGCGAAATGTTTCCGTGGGATGCTGCGAGTTTAGCGACGGTATCGGAAGTGGGTGAGCAAGATGAACGTAAATTCCACAATAATAAAACTCGGCCAACCTGTCTCGAGTCAACCGATTGCCCCTGAATCAGCGGTATTCAGCTTGAGACGGCATCGTCCGGCAGCGGACGGAGCGGATCTCAATTTGAGAAGGTCTGTGGGAATTCTTGCAGCGAAAGTGCAGCTGGCTCGCACGGGGGCAGCATCCTCCTCATCCTCATCCTCCTCATCCTCGGCGTTACTGCGTGCGAGCTCACGGCGGGTTCTTGCACCTGATGTCTGGCCGTGTGTCGCTTCTTGCCGCGTTTCTTGGAGCTCAACCCCACTGGTTTACTCCCGCAGTACAGACACCTGTTCCTCCCTGGATTTATTGCCCTGCTTTAATTGGCCCCGGTGCCCTGAGATGGACCGGTGTCCTATGCTGGGTATTGCCCTTTCTTGCTCCCTGTGTCTGCCGGGTTAGGCTCCAGCCTCACCGTGACTCTCTATAGCAGGGCTTCTCAAACTTTTGCACCTCAAGGCCCACTTGGCCCACTAGCGTATGGTATCCCTCCGACCACTAGGTGCCGCTCGCTACCCACTGATGGGTCGCGACCCGCCGATTTGGAGCAGCGAGCAGTCCACAGAGCTGTCGATGAATGCGACGCGTGTTCGTTCTCTTTGGGGGGACCTCGACCTTCCCTCCCATCCTTCTCCTCTTCTCCTATATTCACTCATTTCCCCTTTCGCCAGTTACCTATTGTGCCCCCTCCTTTTCACTTTTTCCTCGTCTTTGTTAAAAATCAATAAAAAAACATTTGGAAGAAATAAAAACCGGCACGAATGTCGCGTCGTTCTCACGAACTGCGGTTGGACGTAGCCAGCAGGTTGGCTCCGGCTGACTGCTTCACTGACTGTCCCCTCACGCTTTCCTCTGTTCGCTCTGTGATTGAATGCCTCCGATGTTGTATGAATACCAAGGCACGCGTTTTAAACTATAATAGAAATACAAAAATAATCTTCCATTTAGGTTCGGACGCATGTTGTATTACAGGAATCACGCATCTAGAGCTTGCAAGCTCACTGCGAACGTTCTGTAATAATAATAAATATCGATCTCTTTACAGGTTTAATTATTGCGCAAGTGGTGGAAATTACACATTCCCACGGCAGTGGTGAGTCTATCCACAGGACATCGGTTGCCGACTTCCACCAGCAGAGCGTCGCTCGCCGCCGTGATGGCGGCGAGCGACCGCACGCACGGGACGACGCGTGCGGCTCGCGGAGCCATCGATTCAGCGACGTGACCCCGCTTTGAAGGGTTTGGATTTACAGACGTGGAGGGGGGGGGTTGTGGAGGATGGGTGGGTGGGAGGCAACGTGACAATCGTAGAGACGTCGTCACCACCCCTTCGCACGACACGCGCCTCTCGTCGCCTGGCGGTGAAGTTTCGGCGCGGTGCGTCGTGTGAAATCAAAATAAATAAAAACGCAGAGCCGCGCGTTAAAACGACGGAGGCGGGAATCGGTGCGGGGGACCTGTCACGAGCGCGCGGTTAATGTGATCGCCCAGTTGCAACTCGAGACTTGTTCTGAGGCGATTACACGTTTCCATTTGCAAATACCGAAATCCCGCGCTCAGCTCGTCATTCCGCGCGAGTGGAAGCGACGCGGATTACAGGGCACGCGCGGCGCGCGTGTTCCTGGGTGCCATCGTCTCACGCGTGCACTCGCGAGATTGCGGGACGTTAGAATTAAACCAATTGGACGATGGTTGTAATAATAATAATAATTCTCCCAATTGCGTCCGTTTCGCACGTTTTCAGGAAAGCGTCGCGCAGACTACGGAAGGCTCTACGGTGTCAGTCCGTCGGCTCTGAGCACTCTAGGTCTATCGGTGCGGTCGTGGGTCTCGTTTGCCCTTTGTCAGTCAACCCGTTGGCTTTCAGCGCAGGTGCGATGGCAGGGACGCAGGTGAGCGCGTCACGCCCCATCTCACTCGCCGCTCTCCCGCGCGCTCTCTTTCGCTCTCGCTCTCTCCTCTCTCACGGAGAGCTCATTTTCTGCGCGGGTGCCCTGATGGCCCCCGCGGGCCCCACCGTCGAACGAGGTGAGACAAATGGTCTCGCACATAACCACCGCTCCTCTCCCCGCCCCACCCAATAGAATCGTCTCATTTTCTTTTAAGCATTATTATCATTACCGCTTAATAACGGACACAGGCGCTAACCTTCATCTTGCAGATTAATCCTCGGGATCGTTAGAGCGCCATCTCCTCTGCGGTCGAGGGGCAACTCGTGGTGAGCAAACTGGCTGACGGTGGCCCCACTCTCGCCAGGTACGTCGTGACACCCAGCCCTACAGGACAGGCACCAGCAGTTTCTTCATGGCAATGAGATTTGACCAACGCACACCCACAGTTTGATGACAACAGAGAAATGGTTTTAACCCTGTTCTGGCAATAATGCAGGAGTTACGATGTGTCGACCTTCATGCGTGCTCGCTAACGGCACTTGACCCTATAGTCTGTTAAGGCTATATGGGGAACCTTTGCCTTTGTCTATGAGGAGCAAATAGACACATTACACGAGGCACGCGCGAGGTGCAACATGTTTGTAAAATAAATTTTACCACAAGCATGCGTGGTTATCACAAACTTGATTCCTTGCGAAAGGTGTTTGGTATTCGAACATCTTAACATCTTCACACTCACGTTGCTGCCAGACATGCTAAAACGTTCTCTCTATTTTTAAATAATACAATTCATAACGCAAGAAGATTCCCCACCTGGTTGTAGACTAGACATTGAAGTGAAGGCGCGAGGGAATGGAAGAGGGTGGAGTAGTCAGTCTGGGGGTCAGCTAGCGCCAGCCCGCCAGACACTCTTATATGTTATGATGCATGATGTTATCAGCTAATGAATTAATGAGGCTTTTTTTATTGTGGGGAGAAAACGGAGAACCAGAAGGAAACCCACGCAGAACAGAACGCTTCAAATGTCACACAAAAAGTCGCCGAGGAGAGAATCGAACTGCCTCGGGCAGGACTTACGGTCTCTGAGACGCGGGTTCTGACCACTGTGCCTCTCTGTAGCCCATTTAGGAAAAATGTTCCCAAAGTTACACTTCGGTTGGTTCGCCATTGAGTCCGTTTCTCATTCGCCATGTGGACACATGTGGGCTCTAGTCAATTACCTTTAGGAGCGAGCAGAGGCATTGGTGTTTGCTTGAGCTCGTAATCGTCTTCAGTTATAATTCCTAACGGGCGTCACTGCTGTTGATAAACCGCCAGGGGTGGGTTGACATGAGCGGGGCTCATTCTGATTAAAATTAAACGCAGCTCCACGACGAGTGTTCGTGTCGCAGCTCGCGTCCGTCGGCGCGACCGTCAGACTCGTGGCTCCGCAAGCCCGAAGATTCGTGGAGCGAAACGTCGGACACAGTGCTGAACAGCACTCGGCACGACCAGAGGATGCTTCGGTGAGCCGTGAGACGCACATTCGCGCCACCGTGAAGACCAATCGACCGCGCTGCGTTTGAGCGAGCACCCGAGACAGCTGACGGAGCGCCTGGCCGCTCAGCAGCGTTGAACTATGAAATGTCTCGTAAGAATAAATTTTCGGTTCGTGCCATTTCTTCTTTTCGTTATGTTTCCCAAGAGCAAAACGTTTCGTTGCCTTATTCCCACTTCAATTCCTCTTGTGCTGTCATAAATCCAGACATGAAATGGGATGGGGGGGGGNNNGGGGCTCGCGCGCGTCATGGAATTGACCATGAACCTTACCGTGGAATTATCTCTTAGAGCCCTCCAAGCGACCTCTTTCATATAAACGAGGCTCCAATTCCCGGCCGCGGGGACACATTGTGAGCGCGTGGCAACTAAGCCAACATTGCTTCTTCTTTTTAAAATCTCAGCAGAGAATTTGGCTAATTCAATGCAAAACTTGATTCAATTTCGTGTCGCTTTTGTGCAGTCATTAGTGACGCAGAGCCCGTCACCTGGAGGCGCTCGAGGGCCCGGCTTCACCGCAGGTGGCTGCAACCCAGGTTGGGGTCCACGATCTCAGCCCCCTGACCCCTTCAAAGACCTAGTGACCCCCTCTACCTAGCGACCTCCTCTATCCAGCGGCCCCTCCTACCGATCTATGAACTATCTCCGTTACAGACTCCACATTCGCCCCGTCTGTGGCAAGGGGCGTCGCGATGGAGAATCACTAGCCGTGGCGACTGGAGTCGAGACGCAGTAAAGTCGGCGTGGCGTTTTCACGAGTAAGGCGGGAGCCCCGGCGGTCGTCCCGGATTATTCGAGGACAGAGACACCTCGGGGCTTCGGAGTATTTTTAATGAAGTGGCGCATGAGCTACTGACTGCCCAGCTCATCGTTATCAGGGGCCGCCTCGGGTGCTATTGGCTTAGGGAGGTAATAGGCTTTGCACCGCTCGTGAATGCCCAAGTGGTACGGGTCGGCGGGGGGACTGCGAGGGACCCCCAGTGTCTGTGCCCGAAGGAAGGTCAATTGCCAACCTTCCGATCCGATGTGGGGAGAGCGGGTAAGCGGGTGAGAGGTGAGCGAGTGAGTCGGTGGGTAAAGGGTGAGTAACCGGGCGAGCGGGCGACTGAGAAGCGGACAAGCTGGCGAGCAGAGAGCGGGTGAGTAGGCGAGTGTGTAAACGGGGGAGTGGGTGAAGAGCAGACAGCGGGTGAGTAGGCGAGTGTGTAAACGGGCGAGTGGGTGAGCAGACAGCGGGTGAGTAGGCGAGTGTGTAAACGGGCGAGGGGTGAGCAGACAGCGGGTGAGTAGGCGAGTGGGTGAGGAGCAGACAGCGGGTGAGTAGGCGAGTGGGTAAACGGGCGAGTGTGTGAGCAGAGACCGGGTGAGAAGGTGAGTTGGTGAGTAGGCGAGTGGGTGAGGAACAGAGCGGGTGAGTAGGTGAGACGATGAGCTGGTGAACGCGGAGTGGGCTAGGTGGGGGGGGGGGGCGTTCGTTCAGCGGCCGGCTGCTCCGCACGGGTTTCGTTCCCTCGATTGCACCGTGTGCCGACTCGCTGGTACCCGTGGCTGTCTTATCAGTATAATTAAATAATAATCAGCACAATTTCTAAGGTGCCGCGCATATTCGTTTCACGTTCAGGGAAAGAGAACGACTCGTAGGCGGAAAGAAACTGCAGAGACGAGGGTAGTGGAAGACAGTCATGCCGTGAGCCGATACCAACATTTGCCAGACACAGCATCCTATTTATTTTTACGGGCCAAGTAATGAGTTCTTTTTTCTTAAGAAAACTCACGCAGAGCAGGGGAATAACAAACAAATTCCTCACAGACAGCCACCTCGAGGCGGGGATCGAACCGCCTCGGGCAGAACGCTGCCTTAAACGAGCTTCTCTCAATAACGCACGTTAACGCACGTTGCTCGGGGGACGGTTCCATGGCTCGGCAGTGATCCGCCTGGAGCAGAGTGCGGTCGTTAGCTTCCACCCAGACCGCCCAGCAAGGTGTCCGACGTTTGTTCCACGTGCCGCGCTTGCCATCGCAAGGACTTTTGACTTCGGTGGGAGGACACGAGGAGACAGAGAAAATCAGCAATTGGGTGGCCAAATGAGTAGCGCTGTCGCCTCGCAGCACGAAGCCCCCGGCTTCGATTCCCGGCTCGGGTGCCTATCTGTGTGGAGTTTGCGTGTTCTCTCCCCGTGTGCGCGTGGGTTTTCGCAGGGTACTCCAGTCCCCCCCCCACCGTCCAAAGACACGCTACTGCCTAGGTTAATTGGCCCTCTGAGAACATGGCCCCCAACGCGTTCTCGGCACGCGTCCCGTACAGTGCCTACCCCTGCCATAGAAGCTTACTGAGTCCGTCCAACGACGAAGGCCGAACCAGCGCGCAACGCCCCAGTGTTCAATGCGCTCTGCTCTTCCGCAATCGAAGATAGGTTCCCGGTTGCCGACAGGCAATCGAGATGAAACAAGAGCGAAGCCCTCCACTGTTTGTCCTTTATTCCCCCGTCCCTTCGTATGAAGACAGATGTCGGAGCCGCGGCGCACGTAACGGAAGCGCGCATTCCTCCGCCGGGCCTGGCGGCGCGACGTCCAAACCACGAGAGAGAAATCACCCGATTTAATATCGGAGTCGCGCGAGCAACTCCTTAGCCTGTGCAGCAGCTCTAAAGTCTGCAGAGTTGTGACATTTATTTCCCCCGGGTTGGGCCGCGTTGCAAAATATCAAGGATTTATGTTTTTCTGATGTAGGTTTGCGCGGCTCGATGCGTGGCGATCGCTTGCAAAAGCTGCTCTTTCGGGATAGCTCCCCTGTCCATCGCGACTTTTCACCTCCCACGTCGGAGGCGTGCTCAGGCGTTGGGTGGGTGAGCTCTTTGTGTGGCCGCTCTGTTTGTACGTCGTCAAGCCTTTCCCTCGCTCCGTGTCACGCCCTTCTGGCTACAATGGCATGGTCTTTAGGTGATTTGAGCACGTCCTTATCTTCTGATCGGTTGTGAAGATGGTTTTTATATTGTTTTTCCCCATAATAGGAATCCAACAGGCAAAAGAGAGAAACCCACGGCAGCAAAACCATGAAATTGAGCAGAAGACACCAACATCTGCACTTTTCTGCAATATCTGAAAGGCGCCACGGGCAAAATCTGTACATATCTTTGAAAATTGCTTCCAAAAGCTGCTCTTTCGGGATAGCCGCGTCGATCGCTCCTCCTCTCGCTTTCTCGACGCGGCAATCCCGAAAGAGCAGCTTTTGGAAGCAATCATCATACATCGAGCCGTGAAAACCTACATCATTACAGTACATACCTTTGGAAATACAACGTATAAGCATCTTCATAACCCCTTGGAAGATACAGATACGTGCTCACATCACTCAAAGACCGACTGCCGTTGCAGACAGAAGACGTGTATTACATTCCTTGCAGCAATTGTGAAGAAATGTGCATCGGGCAAACAAGCAGAAAAATCGATGAAATTCATTTTTGGGTCAGGTCACGTAGAAAATTATAAAATAGTGTCGTTTAACCATCTACCACCCGACACGGCCAAGCAGTAAGGGGTTGTCACGTGAACAGAAAACGCGCCAATTCCTTTACTATCTCAGCACACCAGTGTGTTGAAAAGCGACCCCACAATATTTTACAAAAAGATACATACAACGTTCCGCTGATAACTACGTTCAGCATCATCAGGCACCTGCGCCCCCCATTGTGTCCCAGCACACGTGATTGCGCGAGTGATGACATCACAACCTCCATATGAACAGACCCGGAAGTGGTACCAGTCACCCGATCTGCCCGCCCAGGTTTGGCGTGGGTGCATGATGATGCTGAACGTAGTTATAAGCGAAACGTCGTATGTATCTTTTTTGTAAAATACTGTGTGCTGAGATAGTAAAGGAATTGGTGCGTTTTCTGTTCATGTGACAACCCCTTACCGATTGGCCGCGTCTAGTGGTGTAGGGTTAAACGACACTGTGTTATAATTTTCTACATGACCTGACCCAAAAAATTATTTAATCGATAATATTGGTCACGAAAGCCTTCGAATTTAAGTAAGCAGAAAAATCGCCACAAAGGGAGAACATGAGGCTGCAGTGTGTTTGCTGCATGTGTAGAAATCGACAATGGCAGCTCACACTGTAGACAGACAACATAAAATCGATTTTGGCAAGATGCGTGGACTGGCTGCTATCCTCTACAAATGCCCCATATTATTCCGTGAAGTAATACAGATTCACAACACAGAAAAAAAAACACGTGAACCGTAAACAAGAAATGAGAATAACACTCAGCCAAACATGGCAGCCTGTTTTAAAATCAATAGTCAACAGCTGTAAACAATAACCACAGATAGCATTAAATGAAACACCCACCACAGACTTGTAAACAACTCGGTAGGCATTCATAAAATACAAATTCAAAATATTGATGATCACTTCGAAAAGCTGCTCTCTCGGGACAGCCACATCATTCGCTTCCTCTCTTCTCCTCACGACGTTTCGCCTCCTCACACGTTGGAGGCATCCTCAGGCGCAGTACGTGTGTGTAGTGCCTGTTGCTCCTATATATATGTGGGTACTATGTATGTATCGAGTCATCTTTTATTGTGTTGGGTCTACATCTGAATCACATTAACACTAATCTCCTTGTCCTATTCACACCCCAGAACTGCGATAACCCCTTCCTGCTGTGTCTGTGGCTAGTCCCCTAATTTGCAATTCCTGAAAAACTTCCCACACACCTTGTGATCCCCCTCTAATGTCCACACCCCATAGCTGTATAACTGTGCATTACGGACTTCAATAACTGGCCTCCAGGATTGGCTAAGCTTTATATTCATTTCTTATTTTTGGTTCATTGTCTTTTTTGTCTTGTGAATCTCAATTGCTTCACGAATTAATCTTTGACCTTAATGACGGATGGCTGCTAGTATTCGTATTTTATCAAAATCGATTCTATGTTGTTAATCAACACTATGTGCTGCTGTTGCTGATTTATCCATGTGCTGCAAACGTACTGCTGCCTCGTATTCTCTTTATCTTGTGGCTATTGTTCTTCCTGTTTGTCCGATGTATACTTCCTCACAATTGCTGCAAGGAATGCAATATACGCCTTCTCTCTGTAACGGTAGTCGGTCTCTAGATGATTTGAGTACGTCTTGTATCTTCTGGTGGGTTGTGGAGACTGTTTTAATTTTATATTTTTCTAGGTTTTTGCTAATTTTGTCTGTGGTGCCTTTCACATATGGCAGGAAAGCGTGGGTCTTGATGTCTTACTCCTCATTTTATTACCGTTTCTGTCTACGTTCTCTTTGGATTTCTGTTTTTGTGTATCCGTTGCTCGCTAGTGCTTGTTGTAGATGTTGCAGCTCGTCTTTTAGATGTTGTTTGTCTGAAATTGTTTTTGACCGGGAGGCTAAGGTGTGCAGTATCCCCCATTTCTGTTTCGGTTGATGGTGAGACTCCGCATGTAAATACCTGTCCGTATGTGTTGTCTTCCTGTATACGGTATGGCTGAGCGTCCCCTCTGCGTTTCTCTTCACCAGTACGTCCAGGAACGGAATTTGGCCGTTTTCTTCTTTTTCCATGGTGAACTTGATGTTCGGGTGTATGGAGTTTAAGCGAACAAGGGATTCCTCTATTTTCTGTCTTCCATGTGGCCATATGACGAATGTGTCATCAATGTATTGATACCAGTGGGTAGGTATTAGTGTAGATGAGTTTATGGCTTTCTCCTCAAAACTGCTTAGATACAGGTTGGCTGCTGCAGGTGAGACTGGTGATCCCATTGCTGCACCCTCTTTTTGTTGGCAGAACTCCCCATCGATCTTGAAATAGGTTGTTGTCAGGCATACCTTTGCCAGCTCTGCTAACCTCCGGTCAAACTTTTTCAATCATCTTGATGGTTTCTTTGATGGGTATTTTTGTAAATAAGGAGACCACATCAAAACTAACGAGCAGGTCCATTTCGTTGAGTGTGATTTGTTTCAGCATTTCGATGAAGTGTCTTGGGTTCTTGATATATGAGGCTGCGCGCTCCACTGTGGGTTATAGTTCTTGGGCTACGTATTTGGCTAGTTTGCAGCTTGGTGAACCTATTGCACTTACTATCGGTCGGTACGGGGTCCCCTCTTTATGAATCTTCGGTATTCTGTATAGTCTGGGAATTCTGCTATCTTGCGGATTCAATTCTTTTCATTTATCTTCACTTTGAATAGTCTGCTTGATGATGGCCTTTGTTCGGATTTTGATTTTCTTGGTTGGGTCCCATTTGAGTTTCTCATATTGCGGTGTTGTTGATTTCCTGGTGCATCTTCAACTTGTAATCATCTGTGTTTTCGATGACTGTAGCGTTTCCTTTGTCTGCTTGCAGAATGAGTATGTCTTCATTCTTGTTGAGTTTGTTAAGCTCTCGCCGTTCTTCAGCCGTACAGTTAGATGTTGGTGGTTTAGATTTGCGTATGATTCTGCACACATCTTGGCGGATTTCTTCAGCATTTACTTCTGGGAGCTTGCTGTTAAAAATTGCACATTCTACTCCTGTGACTATTTCTACTACGGGTATATTCCGTGGTGCTAGAGCAAAGTTAAAGCCTTTCGACAGAATGGACTGTGCTGCATGTGTGAGTGTTATTGAGCTTAAATTAACAACAACACGTTGAGGTGACAAACTCTGTACTGTTTTCTGCCTATGGTTTGTTAGATGTTCATGCTTTTTCTGCTGTCTCTGTATGCATTCAGTATGTTGTCGTTCTGCTCTCCTGTGTGTTATGTCGTCTAGTTTGTTGAACAAGTCTCTGATGAGTGTTTCTGCTAAGTGTAGATGTATGCTGTACAGTTTCTTACCTGTGTCATCCAGTTGACGTCTTGTATCCGCGATGGATGCTCGTAGAAGGTCCATGCATTACCAGGTATATTAAGGGTGGGATCGGATTAAGTCATTTTGGATTCTAATATGCGAGACAGACAATGGAACCCTTTCAAATGTAACCCCTGACGTTGTCCCTGGAAAGGAGTGATGCAGAATTAAGGAAAGACTTGACGACATATAAACAGCAGAGCCGCACAAAGAACTCTGCCACAGAATTCCTGAGGATGCGTTCAACATGGGAGGCGAAACGTCGTGAAGGAGAGAAGAGGAGCAATAGACGGGGTTCTCCCGAAAGCATACATCAGGGATTTATCTGACCTCTACCTCCTCCAGAGACGCACGCAGTCCTTTTAAGGAGTTCGCTTTGTGCGCATGACGCGAGGAGAAGGAAAAGGCGCAGCACAGCAACTACCTGCTCGCGCATAAGATGCGCCGGTGCCTAGGTTAACTGGCCTACTGACAATTGCCTCCGTGCCTTTGCTATGGACCGGCGTCCAATCAGGGGTACAACCATGCCTTGCACCCTGTGTCCGCCGGAGTAGAATCGGGACCCCCCGCGACCCTCTGGAGGATTAAGCGGGAGCGATAGCGAATGTGTATCTTGCCACCACTCGACCGTGCGGGGTGCTTATCGTCTATTGATGCTCCACGTTGTGTAATTGACTGCAGCCGTGGTGTTATCCCGAGTCCAGCGGACTAATCTCTCGGCGGCGAGACAAGCCGAAGCCCAAACATCCCTCCCACCACCCCCTCCCCTCAGACTCCGTGTGCCCACGCAGCAGGGTGACACCGGCGCCCGTGCGGTGGGGTAGAGTGTGGGTAATTCCACCTCTTACGAGACCGCTGACCAGCGGTGGAAGAGTAGGACAAAAATAAAACTCCGTCTAGAGCAGGGCTCCACTCTGTTCTGGGTTGCACATCTGCACGCTTACGTGTTGGCGTATTGGGGCACATTACGTGCAGGGTGGTCTCGTGTGACCCCCTGAAAACTGACAACTCAATTTTGTTTTTACCTAAGCTCATTTATTTCGGTGCTCGGTTTGTCACGGATCTATACTTGAAAATTGCTCTCCATAACTGTTTTTTTCGGGTTTGCCGTGTCGAGCGTTCCTTATCTCTGTCGCGACGTTTCGCATCCCACGTTGGAGACATCATCGGGCTTTGCTCGGCGAAATTACGGAGCAATTTTCATTTTCACTCCAATTTCAAACAGCCCTGATAATTTCAGTTAATAATGTTTCTAAACGTCATTTCATATTGCTTATGTGGGGGTCCCTTTCCACCACTCTATCCATCTCTCCCCCTAGTGCTTCAACCGTCTCCACTTCTAAGGGGATCGGCGCCGGTTCCTGAAGGCGGCGTCTGGTGGC
>JAZEWT010000009.1:19023200-19034680 GCA_036362905.1 Mordacia mordax | reverse complement strand
CCTCCTTCTGGCCTCCTCCTAGTTGCTCCCTTCCCCCTCTAGCGTACGTCCGTGTGCAGTTTAATCGTCACATCTCGCGATCAGGAAAACAGCGCGAAGCTGATCAACATGTCGGGGGAGACCGGAGACATCCCAGGGAGTGTGTGTGTGGGGGGGTAATAATGTTAGCGGTGTTTAGCTCTGAATTAATTATAATGGTTTAACAAATCATTCCATCGATTTGTTTCAGTAAATATAACTTTGCGCGGTCTCAAGAAGAAAGGTGCGGGGTGATGATGACCCCCACCCCCGACCCCCCAGGCCCACCGTTCCAGACATTGGCGCAACCCCTGCGAGTGTGAGCACGTTGATGGGCGCCCCGTCGCGGGTCGCCTGTCTTCTCTCCACGAGTGATGGCCGCGTCTCTTCAGACAAGGAAAATCCATTTTTAGATTCTACCCGTTGCCTAGGAGGGGGGGGGGGAGGTTGGACGCCCGGGGGGAGCCACGGGGTTAGGCCTCCTATCTCTCGTCGTGGAGTCCCTAGGTGCCATGGGGCGGCTCGCTTCGCGCACCCCCCCACCTCCCCGCGCGGCGGCGCCCGGCGATGCGGCCTCACGGGCGGCACCTGTTTTATGAGACCGATCATCGCGCCCTGACGGAAAACCTTGACATTAATCCCTGAAAGCACGCACGCGTCCGCGGCGGCTTCGTCAAAAGCGCGTGCCCCACGGCGGAAGTGCCCGACCTTAATAGCGTCGAGGTACGGAGAGGACGCGGCGGGCATTGGGAAGCCACGCGAGGTGAAACCGCCGGGTTCAACACCCGCTGCCACGCGGCTAGGTGAGTGAGGCTGCTCATATCCCGCGTGTCCTTATGATCAGGACTATCGCGGACGCACTGTGACCGTGGTGGTGGCCGGATATATGGAACACGAGCGCCTTCAGTCTGAAAATTTAAATTCTCATGCATCGAGTCGTGAAAACTTACATCTACAATCTGATCAATTCAGTTCCGTAAGGCTTTCAAGCCCTCTGGCTATGACTGTTGATGCGGCTCAATGTTGTCATGTCGGGATAATGGCTTTCTGCCGAATTGTTTTATATTTCATTTTATTTTCCTGCTTACTTTATGCCCTGGGCGGCGCAGTGGCCCAGTGGTTAGCGCTGACGCCTCACAGCAAGAAGGTCCCGGGTTCGAATCTCTCGGCTCGGGTGCCTTTCTGTGTGGAGTTTGCATGCTCTCCCCGTGTCCGCGTGGGTTTTCGCCGGGTACTCCGGTTTTCTCCCACAGTCCAAAAGCATGCTCCTGGATAGGTTCATTGGCTCGCAGACTAAAATTGTCCCGCAATGCCCGGCGATGGACTGGCGTCCCGTTGTCGGGTGTATTCCTGGCTTACGCCCTGTGTTTCCGGGATAGGCTCCGGCTCACCGTGACCCTATATAGGATTAAGCGGTTTCAAATAATGAGATGAGATGAGATGTCGTTGTTGTTGACACGCCGTTCTCTCCGCAGGTCTGTGAAGTGCTTTGTTACCCTCAGGTGAAAAGCACTCTATAAATGCAATAATAATTATTATATTAAGCTAGGCTTTGTCTGCAGACATAAACATTGCTTCCCAACCAAGTTCCACTTATACTTGATAAAGGCGACTATTCTACCATTGCTTTCATTGCTTTATTTATTCTACATGCTCTATCAATTCACATCTAGTACTATATTGAATAAACGTAACCCACTATATCATTCTGCTTCAATGTCCCCTACAACACCCACCATTGTGAATTGTACATTGGATGAGAAATTTTTTTTCTTAACAATCGCAGAAATATCCACTGGGTCCTATTCGTACTCAAGGTTCTGCTTAACAATTTGGCATAATATTTGATGGATTTGCTGTCCATACCGACAAACAAACTTGATCTCAGAATCTCAACCTATCGTCTGTTTGATGTTCCTAGATGCACATCAAGAGTCGGGAAGAAGGCTTTTATAGTGGCCGCCACTATAAACATTTCGGCCCAGCTGGGTTTGTATGAATTGATTTGTCTTTTTGAAGGGTTGCATAATCTCCTTCCTTTTGTTGTGCTAAAATTTTATTCAATAATATCCATTGGCACTGTTGCTCTTCTTCGTCTATTATAAATCTATTGTGCTGTGCAATCTTGAGTGGCTACTGTGAATATTATATTTCCCCCTCTAGTTTGATGCGTTATGAATTCGTCAGTTCGAACTTTTGTTGTGTCGCAGAAAATGCCGCATCTAGAGCTTGCAAGCTCACTGGGTACTTTCTGCGATGACAATAAGCATCCATGTGCATTGTTCGTAACGGTTGTGATGTGTCGCGGTCGACCGCGTCAAACGCTGGGGACAGGTCAAGCAGTTCAAACAGCGTGACATCTCCATTTCCGGCTGCCATTAAAACATCAGAGGTAACCTTGAGGACGGCGGTCTCAATGTCTACGTCTGTAGACTGAGTGTAAACTTATAACCAAGTTGTTCCGTTCCGAGTACGCGACCGGCCACGGCAGACAAGACACTCCGTTATATTTAACATAAACGTCAGGTTTGCGATAGTTCTGCAGTTCTTCACATCAGCTGGGTCGACGCTACGTTTCTGCAGCCGCTCATGCTGCTGCTGATGATGATATCGTGACGCTTGCCTAAAGGCAGGCACCGTTGGTTCAAGGATATATCGCACATAGCCGTGACGAATTGACGGAGCTCCGGTAGGTAGTCCCGAAGGACACCAGTCGGAGAAGGGTCGAGGACACAAGATACGGGTGGTGCTGGGATGATTGTTTTCGACAAATCTTCCTCAGTGCACGGTTGGAAATTCCCAATGCCGCCGGGAGAGGTGGCAGCCAAGTCCCGGCGGATATTCCGACAGCCGCCTTTCTAGTTGACAACTTGAGATTAAGCGATGCGACGGATTCCAATGGCCTCTGTATCTGCTCTGCTTGTGAGTGTGGCGGTGTTACAGAAAGTCTTCGCCGTCGCTTGTTACAGTCTATCGCGATTTTTAAAGTGATAAAGGTTTTACCCTTTCTGGACACAATACAAGTGTTATGGTGTTCAACACCGAACAGACACCTTTTAGAATGTAAAGTTTGTGTATATATATATAAGAACTACACGTGTTTGTGGCAAACTAAGCAAACAAAATGCTTTGGCAATGTATGTATTGTCTTTGAAACTGATTGTCCCACACCAGAGACGGGTTTCTTTACAGCCTAGTCTCGCCAGTATTAGCCAGGTGATGCCAATATTAAACAGCTGAGGACAATACAGATATCAATCCATGAGTCGCTCTGGTCGATGGTAGAGCTAATTATTGTTACCTTTATACGGGTATACAATCCATATAAAGAGAGTAAACGTTTTACACTTTCCTGTCAATAACACAGGTGTTTGCAAAAAGTCAAAAGGTAACACGTTTTCTCTTTTCACAACATCTGTGTACTGGCCAACAGGGGCCCGCAGCCAATTTGTGACGAACTCGCTCCCGTTCCACTCACGAGAGCGATGTCGGAGATAACGCGACGCGGGCGTTAGCGGCCACAACACGGAGTCGTGAGCATTCGGAATCATCCACGGGGAGAGACGGCCCCGATGGATCTTCCTGCTCCTCTTCATTGGAACGAGCGCGCCGGATACGGATTGCAGAATTCCCTGCTGAGCGAGCGGTCGGCTCAGTCAGAGAGCGAGTGACTGGGAGTCGCAAGGTTGCGGGTTCAAATCCTGCTTGGGGATTGACTTAGCCCATCATCCTTCTCTGATCGATAAACTAATTACCACCTTGACAGCAAAGCCAACAGCGATTGACCTACATGGTTTCCCATATCAGTGGAACCATAGGGAGTATACACTTCTGCTGACGCCTGATACATCCTACGCATGCCCTACAGTTCCGTTGAAACGGGGAAATGCTGCATATAGAGTCACATCTTCGTCAAAGGAACGTGGATTTTCCACCGCTGGCGAGGGAGAGACGGCTCCGTGCCCTTCCCGCTGCCTTCTATTTGTGCGTTCACCCTCCCCGTTTCAAAGAGCCGGTCCTATCTGCGTTCAGTCGCTTCCCGAGTTCGGAAGGTCACTTGTGCGGAGTAGAAAACCGCATGCGACTAGGAGTGCAACGCCGTTCTTAATGAGAGGCTGGAGGAGCGGGATATGTACGCGCGTGCGGATTCATTATGCATCAAAGCCTTTGCACATCACTGGATAACGCGCATTACGCTTCAAGGAGACTTTGTTCGGGGCATCATGAAAGAATGTTTCAATAAAATTGTCCCTCGGATGTGATGCTCGGGGGATTTTTTAAAAAGTCGTAAACCTTCTTGATTGTGGCTGAATACCGTAGGAAATGATCCATGCGACACTTTCCTCTTGACTGGCATAGATTTCATAAATGTGCTCGCGGCAGGCAGCCACAATCCCACCGTCCCGTGCAATGCTCCCCCGCGGGTGATGACGCGATGAAGATGCGTGTGCGCCAGTGTGCGCGTGTGGAGAGCGAGTGGCACTTAGGCTACGATCGCGCCGACGCGAGTTCAATTCGTGGTCACGGTTGACGTCGGCGGCGATGGATGTCGGAAGCTGCCCAAGGCTTCTGCTACGTCGACTTATCCGTACGCGAGTACCTAATGCATCGTGTGAATGTCTGTGTTGGCAGAAGCCTGGTTATGGCTTTACCGGGGCCATCACAAAAGCATGGCATTACAACTAACACACGGGAGCAGAATGGAGCAGTGAGTAGCGCAGCCGTGTCACAGCAACAACGACCCAGGTTCGATTCACGGCCCGAGTACATTTCTTTTTGGTGTGGAGTTTGCGTGTTCTCTCCTCATGTCCGCGGGGAGGGGGGAGTAATTCAGCCCATCATCCTTATGGGATCGATAAAATAGATATCGCATTACAAGCAAGTTACGAGCATTGTCTAATATGGTGTACGTATTTCTAAAGCGCCTTTCACGGCGGCGCGGTGGTGCAGTGGGTACCGCTGTCTCGTCACAGCAAGGGGGCCTAATACTTGGTTCCTGGCTTGGGGTTTCTTTTTGTGTGGAGTTTGCGAGTTCTCTCCTCCCGTGTCCGCGTGGATTTTTGCCTGGTATTCCGGTTTCCTCCCACCGTCCAAAGGTACGCCGCTGCTGCTGCCTTGGTTAACTGGCCTGCTGACTAAATCACCACCGGGGCCCTACGATGGACTGGCGTCGCTTACTAGGTATAGCCCTGCATTATTTCCTGTGTCTGCTCCTGCTTCACCGCGACCACATACATGATGAAGCGAGGACTGAGAATGAATGAATGAAGCTGACGAGCGAGATGAACCGCGTGACACCGCCCAGCATCGGCGACGCAAAGTCGACTGGATAATAACGCGGGACATATCCCAAAAAAAACCCCAACACAAAACCGCCCGAGACACAACGCGTTGTGTACCCGTCACCACTGCTGAAACGCGCATAACTCTCCACATCAGCTCAAGGAGGGAGCGCGCCGAGAGCGCTTCCGGTGAGGAGATGGATCGATGGTATCAGCTGCTGGGAAGCAGTTACACGGACTGCCGCGCCGCAGGATCGTAGACAACGACAACGGCCCCGTGGTGGGGATCTTCATCAAGCAGTGGCTAGATCAAGCTCATCTCTTCTCCCGCGTGGGGAAGGGTCTGTGTTAGGATCTCACGTTGTCAACTCGGGGGCACTGCTGTTTCCTCCCACAAGAAATTCAGTGTTATCGCCCGAACTCTGAAAATCAGCAGGCATCGCGTCTCTTTCAAATACCTGCGTCTCAACATAAAACATTAAAAGTATTTCCTCCTCTGCCTATCAGCTCCACGAACTTCTGTGACTCATTTCCTTCTGAGGGCTCTAACCGCCGCCCCCCCCCCACACACACACACACAAGCGACTCACATACACCCTGATGTGAATGCTCCTCAACACAAGTCCCGCAGGCTCAGCGAGTGTCTTCACATTTTAAGAACAGGACACAATGTGCTCAGCGCGCACAAAGACAAAGATCCCCCGCTTAGCCGCAACAAGCTGTATTGGCGAGTGCTGTTCGTGAGTAGCACCTATGAAGGCCGGAACGGCACACGAGACGATCGGTGGCCAGCGCTACGCCCGGCCGCCTTTGTCTCCCGAGCGACGATGTTCACACACCGCAATCAGGCACTCGTTTGAGGCCGACTTGACCTAGGGGAGGCCCGGAGCCGGTTCAGAAAATCGTCACTGGTGTTGGTGACCGCGAGTGGAAATCGAACTCGAGTAGCCGGGGTTCGTATCGCGGCGCGCTAAGCGCAGCACCACCGCTCCCGCAGCCCGCTGCTGATGCGGGCTGCGGGAGTGATGGAGCGCGAACGAACAAAAACGCTCGACGTGGACCGGGCGACTTCACACGACGCAGCGTGGACTTCCCAGTTAGGTCCACGCACGAGACACGTGGCGAGGCACACGACAACGCCTGCTGCTGATGCGGGCGCGCCGCGGGGTTACGATGGGTGCGTTGATCGTCAGCGTAAAGACGCCGATGGCCCAGGCGTGCGGCAATGCAGGGCACCCCGGGAGAGCCGGGATGATTTCCCCATCTCCCCCGCCGAGAGCCGCCCCGCGTCGCACGTCACTTTGGATGGAGGCATCTGCTGCTGCTGCCGCTGACGCGGTGCCTTTTAATTTTGTGTTCTATCGATTGTTGAGATCTTATCCGCGCATGAGGGGGACACTGGAGATTTCGCGCATCGGCACGCGGGCACCGCTCGTCGGTCCCCGTACAGATGGAAACCGACGGCGATTCACGCACTTGCTGCGTTGCTCGCTGCCGCTAGCAGCAAGCGAGCTATTCCTTGCCCAGACCTCGGTGTAAGCTCTACGGTTTGGTTAAATAATGCCTGTTTTTGCACCAACGGTAATCGAATCAAACACTCGGCAATAATATCGGGTTAATGGTTTTCCGCAAGTACATCCGACGACACCGACTCTCCTGTTAACCGAGAAACGCAGACGCGTAAATGGCGCGGTGACGTTGATCGTTTGGCCCGGTCCGTGGAGTCGTCGCTAACATTTCGCTCGGCACGATGAACTGCTCCTGGGCTTCATAACCGGTTACCGCTTCTGAAAAAGCGATCGTCGCTAATACGAACACGAATAGTGTACTCGCCGGTCCTCAATTTAATTCAATATAATTTGTTGATTTGCCGTTCATATGTCGTTGTTGTTGATGACATGCCGTTCTCTCCATAGCTCTATGCAGCGCTTTGTCACCCTCGGGTGAAAAGCGCCATAGAAGTGCAATTATTATTAACATATTCTACACCAATGCGTTTGTAATCTAAGCAATAGAAAAATAATAGTGATTTATAATAAGTGTGGGGAGGGATGTTGATTTTTTTTCTGGGGTCCCATAATATTAATAATTGCATTTATAGAGCGCTTTTCACCCGAGGGTCACAAAGCGCTTCACAGAGGTGCGGAGAGAACGGCACGCAAACAACGACATTAGAATAGAAAATCAGCAAAAATAACATTTTTAGGCTTTTTTTTTCTATACACGTCGTTGCACAACAACCTGTAAAATATTATCTGACTTTCAACTATAATTTAAAAATGTGATATTATCAGTGTTAATAACACACATATTGGGAAATGGTTTAATGTAACATTTATCGTATGATCTCTCATCTCATCTCATTATCTGAAACCGCTTAATCCTATATAGGGTCACGGTGAAGCCGGAGCCTATCCCGGAAACATAGGGCGTAAGGCAGGAATACACCCGACGACGGGACGCCGGTCCATCGCCGGGCATTGCGGGACAATTTCAGTCTGCGAGCCAATCAACCTATCCAGGAGCATGCTTTTGGACTGTGGGAGGAAACCGGAGTACCCGGCGAAAACCCACGCGGACACGGGGAGAGCATGCAAACTCCACACAGAAAGGCACCGGAGCCGAGAGACTCGAACCCGGGACCTTCTTGCTGTGAGGCGTCAGCGCTAACCACTGCGCCACCGCGCCGCCCTTATCGTATGATAATAATTGCATTTCTAGAGTGCTTATCACCCGAGGGTCACAAAGCGCTGCACATAGCTGCAGAGAGAACGTTCCCTCTGGAATCTTGACTTTCAGGATGGCCTTCCCATACGTTCGCCCTCAATTTCTCCCGTGGCGAGGAGTGTGAGCGTGGTCTTGTGAATGGGGTTTCTCCAGGCGCTCTGTTTGAACTCCCCAGGGAGGTGAGCACTCATTACACAGGAACGGGCTGCCTCACTCTCGTCGCGGAGGGTCTTTTGAGATGTAGCGAGGCCTCCCTCGGATAATAAATCAGTGCATGTGTGTGTGGGGGGGAGGAGGGTTCACTGTGTGGAGCGGTGGTGTAGCGGTCAGCGCGCTACGCTATCAACCTGGCGATCCGAGTTAAATTCTCGTTGACGGCCACCAACACCAGTGACGATTTTCTTAACCGGACCAGGGTTTGCCTCGGTCGACTCAACCTTAAAGGAGTACGTGATGCGGTCTTTAAACATCGCCACCAGGGAGACAAAGGCGGCCGGGAGCGGTACTGGCCAACAAGCCCCTCGTGTGCCGCGCTGGCCTTGACAGGTGCTCACTAACAGTACTTGGACCGTACAGCCTGTTACGACTGCACGGGTGATCTCTGTGAGTCGGGGTTATTTCGTGCTGCGTGTGCAGAGACGCACGCTGGCCAGCACGGCACTGGCGCGGCAGCCGCGTGTCTAAGCCGCTCTACCCCTTCACGCCAAGCCTTTATCCCGCTCGCGCAGACACCGCCTGGAAATCTAATTCCGCAAACGTAATTTGTAAATTGGCGGCGTGCGCTCGAACGCATTGCGAACCTAGAGTCGTCTGGCCCAGGGCCGCTGTGTTGGGCCGCGTCAGCCGCGTGTTGCTGTTACTGCTGCTGTTGTTGGCGCCCGGTAATCGGGCGCCACGAGACGCGCGACACTGTGACGTTTAACCCTTCACTACTCAGCACGGACACCCACGTCAAGGATTGACCTTCGCGCGTACGGAGAGGCTCCTCTAGTCCGCAAATCCCGTTGTCCGCCGTGCCCGGCGCGGGTACCTCGCTGCCAGGAGTTTGTTCTCTCTTTCTCTCCACGTGTCCACGTGGGGTTTCGCCGGGTATGCCTGTTTCCTCCCACCGTCCAAAAAACACGATACTGCCTGGGTAAATTCGCCTGCTGAGTAAATTGCCCCCAGTACCACGCGATGTACTGGCGTCACATCCTGGGTATAGCACCACCTTGCGCCCTCTGTCCGATGGGATGGTCTCCGCCCCCCCCCGCGACCCTGTATAAGATTAAGCAGGTACTTATAATGGTAATGATAAAAATCCGCTGTTGTTGTACAGGGGAGGTCCCTGCAGTTTGCGGACTCGTATCAACCGTCTGAAAGAAACGCGCAAAGGTTGTCATTCAAAACAAAAGAGAATGATCCAAGGAGAATAGTTTTTAAGGTGAATAAAACGGGGGTCACAAGACGTTTGAACCGCCCTATGGAGTGCGCAGATAATCTTGTGACCCTTTGCTCTATTATTACTACTAGCGGTGTACCCGCTCTGCGGGCGAACTTGTTCCAAGTATGTAACACGTCCTTAAGACATCTCTTGTGGATTACGCTTTCCGCTGAGATGACTGACCTGGATTTCGTGCTGAATAAAGCTGGAAGAGTGGCTTAAGAAGGTTGATGGTACTGATGTAACAGTGCGAATTTAAAGCTGAAAGACGTTATCGTTGCAAAAGAGTATTCATCAATAAGCAGGAAATAAAGCAGTCATATTATACAAATAAATTATGAAGGATTCTAACCCGATGCCCTCATTGCGGGCATACATACATACAAGCACCTGCTTCAATATATATAGAGATTGTCCATGACTGGACGATAGAGTGGCACTCCCAGTACGTAGGTTCTGTGCGACGCTGTTCGATTCCCGCCTCGGACGCTCTTCTGTGTGGAGTTTGTGTGTTCTCCCCCCCTGTTCTGCGTGGGCTTCCTCCGGGTTCTCCGATTTTACCCCACAAGCAAATATATATATCCACTCTTAATTAATTATACAACATGATAGCGTAGAGGCAAATGTTGGCATGGATGCCTCCCCCCCCTCTCTCTGCGGTTTTCTCGCTATGCCTCCTCATCCGTGTCTTGTCCACGAACAGGCGTGGTATTTGCCCCGCGGGTCATAAAATGTATTATTATTATTATCATCGTTATGAACAATGATGAGAAACGCGATAACGAATAAAGCCCATGTCAGTCGCGCTCTGCTATGGAGCTGCTTTCACAGTCAGTTCACGTCTCGCGGGTACAGGCGGTCAAACAGCTGCGATTGAACGCGACTGCGGAACGAGGCCCCAATATCCGCGTTTTCCCCGCGGATTAGCGGAGTTGCGGAAATGAGGGCGCACACGATCCCAGTCAACCCTCGACGCCAGGAGCCGGCAGTGTTTCACAAGTGGCGAGCCAAGAGTTCAGTGATCCTCGGGTGAAAAGCACTCTATAAATGCAATTCTCATCTCATCTCATTGTCAGAGCCGCTTAATCCTGGGCAGCCGGAGACTATCCCGGCAGACATAGGGTGCAAGGCAAGGATATACCCACGATGGGACGCCAGTCCATCACCGCGCACTGAGGGCAATTTAGTCTGCAAGCCAATTAACCTATGCAGCTGCATGTTATTTTGGACTGTAGGAGGAAACCGGAGTGCCCGGCGAAAAGCCACGCGGACACGGGGAGAACATACAAACTCCACATAGAAAGGCACCCGAGCTGAGATTCGAACCCGGGACCTTCTTGCTGTGAGGCGACAGCGCTACCCACTGGGCCACCGTGCCGCCCTAAATGCAATTGTTGTTATTAATATTTATGAATATGCGTGTCACTGATACTTTTCACGCCAATAATCGTCAGTTGCAAGTAGTAACTAACCGATTGACTCGTGTACGTTTTCACGGCTCGATGCATGATGATTGCTCTCCAAAGCTGTTCTACCGGTATGGCCGTGTCGAGCGCTCGTCCTCTCTCCTTCGCGACGTTTCGCCTCCCACACCGGAGGCATCCTCAGGCGTCTCAGCACGAACAGCTTTGCAAAGCAATCATCATTAAGCCGATTCAATAATTGTTCTTTATTCGTCACTGTGTTTCATTGAGTGGTATCATTTAAAGACAGATCAGTCAAGCATCGTTTTCTTTTTTTACCAGATTTACTTCTCAAACTTAGTTTCTTCGCTTTTTATTAGACCCCATTGGACGCGATAGATATTTTAATGTAAGTTAATTCAGTGCATGGGAACCGTTAACTACTGCAGAACGCCAACCGTTATCCCACGGAGTGACGCGATCTGTGAGAAATCTGAAGAACGCCCTGGGAAAGGATAACGAATGTTGATAACTGCTCTCCACGTTTGATCTTCCCTGAAAGCCACGCCGAGCGTCCCTTCTCTGGCTTTCGCGACATTTTGCCTCCCACGTCGGGGGGGGGGGGGG
>JAZEWT010000009.1:19006969-19017342 GCA_036362905.1 Mordacia mordax | reverse complement strand
ATCATTATTAGCCGTAATAAATCCACTGCTAGATGAAGGCCTCCCCCAAACGGCTGCCGTCTGTTGCAATCCAGCGCTGTGATAATTGGATAATTAAACCCGACAGCTGAATGAATGTGCCCTTGGGGGTGCATTCCATCTCTCAGCTGCCATTGCGTCCTAATTCTTGACCATGGTCCATCAAGAACCAAACTGGTGAAGGAGGTTCGTGCAAACCCAAGTCTGTCATTGCATGGGAACGTGCTCAACCCTCCACGGACACGTCTATCATCTCGACGCCCCATTTTTGAGCAGCCTGCCGGGTGACTGATCTGCGGCATCTGTGTGAAATGAGGAGCGGTCAGCCCTGAACGTAGCAAACCGGTCCTTCGTCATCAATCCCACTGAGCGTGCGCCTGGCTCGCACCGGCCGTGGTCTGGACGCTGCGAACCTCTATACCTTGGGTTTACGACTCGACCCACAATGCAACTGTGGACAACGACAGACTAAGTCACACCTCTTCAGTCACTGCCGTTTGACGAGGTTCGGAGGAGGCCTAATGGCTCCTCCACAGAGCTGAAGGAACAGCTGTCGCTTGACTCGGCGAGAGAAACTAACCCTAGAAGAAGACCAGAGCCTATCGTCCACCTCTTAGCCAAGATTCGTCCTTCCCCGCGCAACCGACTCAACAGTCTGCGTGGGGAGAACGGACACGCGGCGTCCCTTCCTGCATGCGCTCATCTTCCCGTCTCTCGTTGTCGCTTCACGCGCCTCCTCTTCCTCGTTGCTCGCTTCCCAGCTCCACGCTAACCGCGTTGGGTGTCTGTGCGCTCGCTGACGCGTGCGAGAGGGGGACCCACAGTGGCTTGGTCTCGGCTAGCCGATGAAAGCTGTAAGCAAGATTTTCATCAACGTTTACAGCTGGGGCTGGAATCCCCCCTCCCCGCCCTCCTCCTGATGCCGAGGGGAAATGAGTGAGGCTTAGGACTGGCTCATGTAGCTGAAATGGCTGCACTTGATATTCGGTCCAGACGTCCCCTGACGAAGGAGATGCTCCGGCTAGTTGATAAAAAGCGACAGGCCCTCTCCCATCGGCTACAACCACCTGATATCCGCGGATGAGTCGCCTTATCGTAACTCTCGCTCGAAGGTGCGGAGAGCTGTGCATCATTTCCGGGAGTGGTGGCTGTGAGCTGCTGAGGAAACGGAGTCTGCTGCAGTTGGCCTGATCACAAATCCCTGTTTACGTCCATCAAAAAAGTAATTTGCAGCGCCACACCTATCACCATCATTAAGGGAAAGAATCTAATCAGATCTCCGATCGCCAGGAAGAGGTCTGTAGGTTTGCAGAGCGTTTATTTGAGGTCCTGGGCAAGGTTAAATCCCTAAGCCAAAATAACATCATTGAGCAAGGTTTGGATGACCCTACTGAGGCTGCAGTGCCTCAAACTTTGGAAGAGGTGGCGGACTTATTGCGAGTGGCTAGCTGAGATAGCATCTACTGAGGAGATAGTAAGGCAATCCGGAGCCCGAGACCAGGAAAAGCATTAGGCAGAGATAAGCTCCTGAGGGATCTGCTGAGGGAAGGTGGTGCTTGTGTACAGACTGCAATATGTGACATCATAACGGACATCTGGACAACAGGATGGGTTCTACAGGATTTGGAGAATGCCCTGGTGGTTCACCTATTCAAGAAGGAAGACCGTACCGATAACGACTGAGGAGAGGCTTGCGGAAGCCAAATGGGATTTCAGGCCTGGGCGGTCCTGTACAGACGTAATAATCTCTGTTCGTCTGATAAAGCAGAGGTGTAAGGAATTCCAACATCACATAACAATAATAATTGATAATATATCTCTGCTACATAATAATAAATAATGCATAATAACAACATAACATCTCATTCTCAGAACCGCTTAATGCTGTACAGGGTCGCGGTGAACCAGAGCCTATCCCAGCAGACACAGAGCGCAAGGCAGGGATATGCCCACGATGGGACGCCAGTCCATCAGCGGGCACTGAGCGCAATTTAGTCTGCAAGCCAATTAACCTATGCAGCAGCATGTTTTTAAGACTGTGGGAGGAAACCGGAACACCTGGCGAAAACCCACGCGAACACGGTGCGAACATGCAAACTCCACACAGAAAGGCACCCATGCCGAGATTCGAACCCGGGACCTTCTTGCTGTGAGGCGACAGCGCGACCCACTGGGCCACCATGCCGCCCAGAGCATACCATAATAATACGTAATAATACATCTCTGCATTATCGACCTGGTTACAGTCTATTCTTCGTGCATTCTGACAATCATTCTGGACCTTCATGATGGTGGAGAGACCCGGATGATGCTGCGTGTCCAGGGGTCAGAGCCATTCTCTATCCCCCTTGGGGTGCGGCAGAGTTTTCCTATAACTCCTACATCATTCCACATATTCTTCGACCACGTCGATGGAGAAACTTCGCATGGCCGTACTGGTGGAATCTTTACTTGGTACAGGTAAAATATTAGGCTGATCAATGCCCAGGTGAGGTAAAAGCATAGCTCCCTATTGGTCAACTGTGTTATGCATGCTAGTGATATGGTATTGCTGCTCACTCTGAGGAATCGGAGAATCTAATACTAAACCTGGAAAGTACAACTGAGAGATGGGGAATTACCTTCAGCCCCAACAAAACGAAGTACCCGCTTGGGAATTCTGTGCTAACAAGCACTGCACCCCCTCAGCTGCCCACGAGTGATGAGACAGTGGTGGAGAGAGTGGAGACGTTTCCGAACCTGGGCAGTTTTCTCATTACCCTTGCAAGTTTAGTAGCAGAGGTTTCACTCCGAATACGATGAGCGGCGTCATCGTTTCATCAGTTGCGTAGGCGTGTGTGGAGTCTGCCTGGGCTGTCACTCAAGACGAAACTCTGGGTCTTCTCGGCGACAGTGATGCCCTCTTTCTGTATGGCTGTGCAACGTGGACCCCTCTGACAGAATCTGTGTTGGCTTGAAACTTTCCGGTTAGTCTACCTACGATCCATCTTGGGTTTAACGAAATTGGATTGTGTAAGGAGTTCACAGATCCTTAAACGGTCAGGACACATTCTCATTAGTGAACTTCTCCGGCAGACGAGGCTGCGCTGGCTGGGTCAGTAGCCCGCATTGCCCAGTCACAGGATGACCAAGCAACTTCTGTTTTGTCGCATAGAGGGGGATAAACGGGCGCGGCACGGGCTGGAGAAGAGACATAATGATGTGGTTCAGAAACGTGTGAAGCTGATTGGACTTGCCAATGACTGATACCAACGGCGTCAAGATCCGTCCTCTGTGGAGGATGTTCGTGATGGATGCTGCTGGGCAGTTGAGGCAGTCGTCCTCCAACAATAACAGGGGGCGGAAGGGGGACGCTCACAACAACGATCGGAGCCCCGAGCGGCTAAAGCACAGCAAGTTGGCACAGTATGGAGGACAAGTGCTGCCTCGGCCAGTCACCTCAATCAGTCAATCAATTGCACCTGGTTCTGTCCCATCACCTCCTGTCAGCGGCCCTTCGACACTTCGCATGACCTCAATGTGCACATGACCTGGCACTGGCACCGTGAGGACGACACCTCGTGGCGAACGGCGGTTGTTGTTGCACAGCGCTGAGCGTGCAGCGTGGAACGTGTCAGCGCTGTATCAGCGTGTGAGCGGCGGTTAGGCGGAACGAGGTCCCTCTCTGTGTGTGAATAACGACGTCTCTTTACGGCATCGCAATGCGCGCTGCCTCCGCTGATTCATTATGGGCCGCGTGTTCCCTCGCGCTTCCCGTTAGTGCGCACTGACACAAAGGCAAAGATTCCCCAAATAGCCTTAACTGACTGTTAGGGTAAGTGCTCCGAGCGAGGATCTATGAAGGCCGACACGGCGCAGGAAGGGGGTGGGTGACCAGCATCACGTCCGGCCGCCTTTGTCTGCCTAGTGGTAATGCACAAAGACGCGCACGGACCAAAAAGAAATGAACTGATTTCTCGCTCCTAAGTCGGTAAATTATTTAAGACGCGCTAATGCGTTGATGGCGAAATGAAAGGTTTGAGACGGTTCGCCCTTGTCCCGCGTGCGGAGCGCGGAGACATCTCCACGAGGTCCACGAGAGACCTAGAAGGTATCTGAGACCCCTCTCGGGAGGTACGCGGATCAATTCACGTGACGGCGGTTATCGCGTGGGGTCATGAACCCGTAGCTGAAGTAAATTGGACGGTCGTGATTTTCATTGGAAAGCATTGTTGGCGTTTCAGAAAACTTAATCTAATTAATTAATTGGAAGAAAACAAAGATGAATTACAAATTAAAATTGAAACTTTTGCTTCCAAAAAAAACTGAGGAGTCTATTTTTTTCAGGAATGTTCCTCATTGGGGTTTATTTTAAGGTGTTTTCAGTCAATAAATATTCATGCAAGTGAGGAAAAAACCGGAGCACCCAGAGAAAACTAATGTAAGTAAGGGGGAAACACTATCTCCGTACAGACGGTAATGGATGGTGATTAATCCTCTTGCTGTACTGCCTCCTCCTGACAAGACAGGGTATAGCTCGATCTCGACACCCCACGGGAACTTTCACAGAATCTGTGCGGTGATCCACCAATCCTTGCTGTTGCCTCCACAGTACCAGGTGCCAAGCCACGTGCATAACCGCCACCGCACGTATGGAAATATTAAAATGTAAACATACAGCACGTGCTATGTTGCTGTGGTTTGCTGAATGTAACGCCTACCTGGAGTAGGGGTTCGTGGCAGCGCTGTAGGGGCAGGGACGGTCTTAGTGATTCTGGGGCCCCAGGCACAATTCAATGATAACCCCCCACGATACCGATTAAAAAGTAATGAATCACTGCACCGAATGTTAGAACAAAACACTTACAATTCTAGTCTTGTATTAAATATACGTTTCGATGAAATCCATTTTTTAAATTAAAGTTAAATACACACAGTTTGACAGAGCACCAAACAAGCATTCTTATACACATGACTAATCAAGTGTGGAACTGTTGTCTGTATGCCAAACGGGGAGCCATCGCGCGCCCCAGGAGGCCCCCCTGGTTTAGACCGCGAGTGTCTGGGGGTGAGCGTGGGAACCCCTTACTCCCTGCCTGTCGCTCTCTCGCTCTCTCTCGCTATCCCCTCTGTGACTGTCGGCATCTCGAGGGATCGCGCCTCTGTCCGCGTCTCTCATTGCTCAACATCAACGTCGCGCTTCCAACGCGCGTCGCGGCGTCTGTCCTGCGTCGCCCGGATACGCGGAGCTCGCTCGCTGAGAGGGGACCCGCGTCTCCCCGAGTCTCCCTGCGTATTCTGAGTCTCCAGGAGTCTCCCCGAGTCCACTGCACCCCCCCCCGCCTCTCCTCGCGTCTCCTCGCTTCTCCCCTCGATTCCCCGGCGTCTCCCCGCGTCTCCCCGAGTCTCCGCGAGTCTCCTCGCGTCTCCCGAGTCTCCACGCATCTCCCCGCTTCTCCTCGCGTCTCCCCGCCTCGTCTCATATCGGGATTTCGGGTTCCCGCGTCTGCTCGCTCCCTGCTCCGCCGGCAGAACGCGGAGCCCGGGACCCGCGGGTTCCTCCTCCGCGCGGGAGCCCGAGGCCCCCCCCCTGTGCCGCGGGAGTTCTCAGCGAACGCGTGGTCGCCTCCGCTCGTCGATCCCCTATCCCTGCTCGCGGACCCCGACGATGCCGGCGCAGAGACGCGGCCGCTGACTCTAGGCAGCGGCGTGAAATGCAGCGAGAGAGAGGAGAGGGAGCGAGAGAGAGAGAGGGGAAAGGCGGAGCTGGTGGGAGTCGCAGCTGAAAACTCCAGCCCCGTGTTAGCTCGAGCAGACAGAGGCGGCGCTGGGACGGGACGGTAACAGGGGCGTGTGTCAGCTCGGCGGCAGCGGGAAGCGCCGCCACTCGTGACTCCGCTCGTGACTGTTCACTCGGTGACTGCCGAGAGCTGCGAGCGAGGAGGACGAGGAGGAGGCGTCCATGCGAACCCGGCTCGGCCGATACTCAGCTCTCCGTCTTCTCCCGCGTGGCTGCCGGAGCAGCAACGCCGCGCGTCTCTCGCCGCGAGTCCCCGTGGTGCTGAGTTGGCTGTCGTGCGTGGCTCACGATGAAGAGGCGCCTGCTCATGCTCACGGGCGTTGTGCTGGCGATAACTTCTGCGGCCATCTCGCACGCGGGAGGTAAGCGGGATCGCGATCTACACCCTCCTCATCCTCGTGATCATCACCGTCCAAATAAAGTTTGTGGACTCGAGGCGGGCGCGCTCCTGGTCATACGTGGCGCGCTCATCGAAACTTCAAGCGCGACCGGGACGCGCTTGTTACGTGCCGCTTGCGCTGCAAAACGCCGTTCAGGGGGTGAGTTGCGGTGCGCTTTTCTTAGCGACTCGCGAGCATCCACCGAGCTCCCCCTCACTGCAAGGGGCGGCGGTCTTAGTTTTAGGGTTCTGGGGTCCCCTGCAAAACTCAATGATTTAATGATAAGGTTCCCCCCCCCCCCCATAATTGCTTGCGTTGCCCCGTGGTTAAGACCGCGGGTGTACGCGGCGGCATGTGCGTGGACCGCCCGCGTGCCCTGCGTCTCTCGCTACACACTCTTGTGTCAATGTTTACCTGACAGCGTAGAACCAGTGATAGAAGGGGGGAAGGGAGATCCCGGGAGATCCCTTCCACCTCCGGCACCCTCCGGGTCTGCAGCGCCGGGTCGCTCTGCGCCGCCGCACGAAACCTCCCGCGCTCGTGCGCTGAGCCGCCCACTCCCCGAAACCTGGGTTCGCTCCCTCGAGCGAGTCCTGCTACAGCACTTGTCTCTCCCCTTCGCGGTGGCACGCCTCGGGTGGCACACTCAGGTGGCGCTCAGCTGACACACTCGGGGATTTGGGTTTTTTTTTATTTTCAACCGGAGCATGTTTTTTTCGACTAAATATTTCGGGACTCGGTACACCCACATCCAATATAGAACTTCCCGTTATCACTTGCTACAAAGCTAGGTGCCAACGACCCTGCTCTTTCCCAAGTCTACCTGTGAGGAACAATATTAAGAGCCCTCCGCCCCCGCTGCCGAGTGAAGGGATGGAATTAGGGGCTCCTTGCGGGTCCGATTGGCGGCAACTCGTGGGGAGATCATTATCCAGCAGTAGATTGAGTATGGCTGATGATCCTGATTGGGAGGGTCGGGGTGGGGGGGGTTGACGGTGAGGCCGGTGAGGCCGGTGAAACAATGCCAGGGGCGGGGAGGTGCACACCCGGCGCGGGTCCCTCGGCGTGACCGCGCACGGCGCTAATACGGTGGCTATTGATTGGGCGGTGCGGGGAGATAATGAACGAGCTCTCGGGGAGCGGTGTGGCCGTGACGGGCCGCAGCCTCGGGGAGCGGTGTGGCCGCACGGCTGGCGGCCTCACGGGGAACGGTGGGGCCGCGCGGCCGGCTCTCCCGGAGGCCCGGCTGCTCAGTGAGCGCTACCTCGGCAAGGTTGATGCCACCCGTGTGAGTTATCGCCGCTGCCGCTCGCCATGACGAAGCGCGTGGATACACAACCCGCCCATTAACGATCGCGACTTGAGTAATGTTAACTCATTATGTCCTCCAGCGGCCAGCCAGCAGAAGTTTTGGCACCGAAGGAGACTGTGCGGTGATACTCGTTGGTCTGTAATTCTATGCTCCCACTTCTATTACTTGAGGGCTTCAGCACCGTCAGACTACTGGTCTGGTGAAGTATGGTTATATAATCCAACACGGCCGCGTAGCGTATTGAGGCCTTCATCCAGCAGTGGATCGAAAAAGGGCTGTACATGCACATAGGTGAGTCTGAGACTTGCTCTCAAAAACCGATCTTTCGAGATATCCGAATCGGACATTCCTCCTCTCTCCTTAGCAATGGTTCCCCGCACGATGGAGGCAACCTCAGATCCGAACGTGCAGACATCATCAGGATATGAGAATTGCTCTAAAGAGCCATTCTCTTGCATCGAGCCGTGAAAACCGGCATCAGAGGCTGGTTTACCAACTCCAAATATCTATTAACAGTTGTTTCCACAACCAACAAAGCGATCGTTTCTGCTAGCAGAGCAGCGTCAGTTTAATATTCCCCATCGCTCCAAGTCTCGTGCTAAACTTTAAAAACGGATCATCGCAAATCCGTAAATATCACTACAGCCCCTGCTGAGTGTGGCGCTAAAGCCGTTGTGGAACTAATCGACTAATGTCCGACTAATCGACTATTAGTCTGCGTAAAGTGCTCTCCCTGTGCCCACGTGGGTTTTCACCGGGTACTCCGGTTTCCTCCGACCGTCCAAAGACACTCTGCTGCGTAGTTTAATGGGCCTGCGGAGTAAATTGCAACCAAAAACGTGTGCCCTGCAACGTACTGGTGTCACATCCTGGTATTCTTCCGCCTTGAGCCTTCTGTCGGCCAGGATAGGCTCCGGCCACGGGTATTGATAATGAATCAATGAGCAGTGCTCTCACATGAGGCCGTGGATTCCGGTTTAGTGAGCACCCTGCCATCCTGCACGTGCTTGTTCGCGTGGGCGCGGTGCTGGCCGCCTATCCCCTCGTGTGCCGTGCCGGCCTTCGTGGGTGCTACTCCATGATAATATCAGTACCGGTTATAACGCGCCGTACAAATACCACGCTTGGTCATGGACGGAACACGGATGCGGAGGTGTAGCGAGGAAACCGCGGGGAGTGTGGGGGGTGGGTGGGTGGGGAGAAGGCATCTAATGCAGTCAGCCGGCGCCAACATTTCCCGGACTCTGTCCTATGTATTGTGATGTTATCATGCCAATTAATGTGCGTGCTTTTTTATTTTTAGGGGCAAACCGGAGAACCCGGAGGAAACCCCACAGAATAAATAAGTGGAGACACAGAAAAGATGCCCAAGGCGGAAATCGAACCGCCTCGGGAAGGACTTCCTTTCTGTGAGGTGCAGATGTTAGCACTGCGTAGAAACCATGCCGCCTAACAGCATTTGACCCTCTGCTGTGTTAACGCCTCACGGCGGGATCTCTGTATTTGTTCACATCTGTGGGGGAGCACACATGCTGCAGGTGCGTTTACCTCCCCAGTCTTCTCAGGCAGTTAAGCCACAGCACCTGGGTTCCTTCCCACGGGTCGGTGAGACTCGCGTACATCGTGCGACGGTCTCTGGAAGTACGACACCGAGCCTGGCACGAGCACCCGCTATGAGAGCGGTGAACAAAGACTCTTGTTGATGTGCGTGTACGTGATAATTAACTGGAACAGACGCAAATGCAGATACAGCTTTGTTAGCGGGTACTTGTGTGTATTAATAATAGTTTACATATTTTATACCCATTTCACCCAAAGGTCACTGTGCGCTGCAGGGTAGTTGAGGTATAATGAATCGTGTGCACAGTACAACTTGTTCAATTAGAGTTCAATTCGTGGTCTGGGTACCTCGCGCCTAAGGAGATCGTTTATAATGTGAACCTGACTTTGGCTTCCCTTTAGGTCGACTCAGAGTAAAGCTGCCACGTGGTGCGCATGCGTGGGGGCGCGTTGCTGACTGCACGTTAAATATGTGTTCACCTGTCACTGGTGCTTAAAGGCGCTGTGTACAGGGCGGTCCAGATGTCCCGTGATCCCCATTTCGTATTTTTTTTCCTTCGGTTTGCGACCTTTCATGAGCACACACGAGCTCGTATCGACCATCTGAAACACGTGAGGGTTATTTAAATGGGGGTCACAAGACATTTGCACCACTCTGTACAATGCACACGCACGCTGCTGAGGTTGTTCCCCTGTGTCTCATTATCTGAAACCGCTTAATCCTATATAGGGTCACGGTGAGCCGGAGCCTATCCCGGAAACACAGGGCGTAAGGCAAGAATACACCCGACGACGAGACGCCAGTCCATCGCCGGGCATTGCGGGACAATTTTAGTCTGCGAGCCAATCAACCTATCCAGGAGCATGCTTTTGGACTGTGGGAGGAAACCGGAGTACCCGGCGAAAACCCACGCGGACACGGGGAGAGCATGCAAATTCCACACAGAAAGGGACCCGAGCCGAGAGATTCGAACCCTGGACCTTCTTGCTGTGAGGCGTCAGCGCTAACCACTGGGCCACCGCGCCGCCCTGTTCCCCTGTGTCCCCTGCGCAAACACCACTGTGATAACAACAATAATAATAGTTTAGAACATTTGTATTCGCGTAACCTCGCGGCGTGATATTGAAGTACAGCGCTGCTGTGCTCTCGAGAGTAAACGAGATGAGTTACTGGATCACAGTGGTAAGCGGTGTTACGGAGTCACAGTGGTAAGCGGTGTGTTACGGAGTCACAGTGGTAAGCGGTGTGTTACGGAGTCAGAGTGGTAGCGGTGTGTTACGGAGTCACAGTGGTAAGCGGTGTGTTACGGAGTCACAGTGGTAA
>JAZEWT010000009.1:18984951-19002183 GCA_036362905.1 Mordacia mordax | reverse complement strand
TCCTGGATAGGTTGATTGGCTCGCAGACTAAAATTGTCCCGCAATGCCCGGCGATGGACTGGCGTCCCGTCGTCGGGTGTATTCCTGCCTTACGTCCTGTTTCCGGGATAGGCTCCGGCTCACCGTGACCTTATATAGGATTAAGCAGTTTCAGATAATGAGATGAGATGAGACTCATGGAGAAACATGCAGACTCACAGATGTACAGAGATTCATAGAGACCTACAAACACTCATTGAGATACACACTCGGAGACCTGTAGAAATGCATTGACACATAGAGCTACATAAAGACTCATAGAGCTACATACTCACAGATAGACTCATGGAGAAAACGTGATGACCTACAGGGAAATATAGAGATAAATAGAGATTAAAAGGGTCTAGGGGTCTTCCCCCAGATAATTGTAAATTTCTAAGAATGCACTTAAAACGTCCGAGATGTAAAATATTCATCTGAACTTAAGATCACGAGAGCCCAACATGTTCTCTCGGGAATTTTCAGTGTGGGAGCGGTGTTCCCGTGCGTTCCCACCCAATTCCTCCCCTGAACATGTTCGACAGATATTTGTTATTACACCAGAAGATACTCAGTGAGCTTGCAAGCTCTAGATGCGGGATTCCCGCAGTACAACGAACAATGGTGATGTCGATGATTCACCACTCGAGATGATAGCTCCTACTCATGGCGCTGCGTGGAATTCCTCCGCCGCTATGTGCTCGTATCTCAGAGGAGACACCCCTAGGTGCGTGGCGGCGTGCGTCTCGCTCTCCCTGGAGCGAATCTAAATACAAGGCGCTCCTGCCACCGCGCTCACGTTTATTCACCGCTGACGTCCACGTGGCTCGAATGCCGCGTCTACAGAGCTCTGTGCCTATACTTAGCGCGCGTGGCCCACGTACTTTAGTCTTTAAATTATCGCCCTTTCCGCACACATTAATTGTTGAGGTTTTCACAGACATCGAGTGAATCTCATCTTCTGCGCATAATACGATGCTTTAAAAATAAATGCCCACACTCTGTTTAAGAAGAAAAAAGTGATAACGCCTTATGTCTCTTGAAATAACGCACGAAAGCGTGGGTCCTTTGTCGCGTGGCATACGTGAAAGCTCCCCCATCTCCAAGCACCTGTGCAGAGAGGCCTTCAACCAGCAGTGGATTGAAATGCCACAGTTCTGACCGCGGAGGTTTGTGGCCGGAATTCGGTCGCCAAGACCTCGACTGCAGGATGGGAACATCTCCAGTACGCTGATTTGGACGATCACAATCAGCAGCAGCAGCAGCAGCACCCGTTTAAACCTGTACATGGTCGCGGAAGGCCAAAGCCTATCCCGGTAGACAGAGGTCGCAAGACGAGGTTACGCCCAGGATGTGACGCCAGTACATCACAGGGCACTAGAGACAATTTACTCAGCAGGCCAATGAACCTAGACAGCAGCGAGCCTTTGGACGGTGAGAGGAAACCGGAGCACCCGGCGACAACACGCGCGGACACCGGGAGAGAGAACTCACAAATTGCACACAGAAAGACACCCGAGCCGGGAATGCTCTGAGGCAGCAGTGCTACTCACTGTGCCACAGCGCCGGCTATTGTGAAACGATGCAAGTTTCTAAGCTTGTAATCATCCTCCCTCCCGGGCGGCGCAGCGGATGGTGCATGCGTCTCACAATCTACGCGCCGAGGTCAAATCCTATTTGGGGGTTGGCGACTCAGACTATCATCCAGCCAGGGTTTATAAAATAAGTACCAGTTTGTGGGACTATGGCAGCGTTTGTCATTTGGATTGACTTGCCTCTGCCATAACAATGTGGAATGGCACCCGCTGGCTCATTACTAGTGGGTACCAATAATAATATTCTGTGGCGCACAGAATGAACGTCCTTTATTCCTGCGTCGGCGACTTACTGTGATGAGTTTGTGCATCCTCCCCCTGTTCCGCGTGGGTTTCCTCGGGTTTTCTAGTTTCCTTCCCATAGCAATAAATCCCCTCATAAAATTGGCCGATGATATGATAATATATAGGACACGGCGGTGTCTTGAATATGTTGACGCCACCTAATAGCGTGGCTGCCTTCGCTGCACACTTCACTGTGCTTTCCTCGCACCTCTACATCGCTGTGTCTTAGAATGAACACAGACACGGTACACACATGCGGTACACACATGCGGTACACACATCTGGAACATACATATGGTACACACATACAGTACACGGATACGGTACACACATACGGTACACACATATGGTACACACATGCGGTACATACATGCGGTACACACATATGATACTGTGGCGCACCGGTCGTGACTCCGGGCTAGGCGCTTCACGTTCTGGCGGGGTGTGCGCTTGTGTTGGCAGTCACTCATACTCTCCCTTTAGCTGCGGCTTGCTCGGACTCCGGACCCTGGGTCGAGGCTCCGGCCGCGGTGCTGGGTAAGGCGCGGCCGGGGTGGACAACAGGGATACCGAGTCAGCCTCCTCATCCCCTCCCTCACAGCGCGCCGTCAGTCTCCCTCCGAGCTCCGGCACCACCCTCCGACTGATTCCCAACTGACTCATAGCAAATCTCGGGAAAGAGTTTCCACTGTAGAATCCTTTATTAACCCGCCGCGTAGTCCTGTCGTCCTCGCAGAGCCGCGTACAAATCCCGCACGCGCCTTTCGTTCCACTGTCCAGCAAAATTATCTCTCCCTTCCTCCCCTCTCCACCGTTTTTAACTCCATCTCCCCCTCCCCCTCCACGTGGCGGCCCGGGTGTCAATTATTAACCCGCCGCATTCGTCACCACATCGCGAGACAGTTGTTTTTCACGGGACACCGCGGGACGAGATGGAAAAGTTAATAAGTCACGCTGACTCGTCCCCCCTTATCCCTTAACTCTGCAATACACACATGCGGTACACACATGCGGTACACACATGCCATACACACATACGGAACACATACGGATCACATATATGGTACACACATACGGCACACACATGCGGTGTACACATGCAGTCCACACATACGGAACACATACGGTACACACATGCGGTACACAATGGCAGGTTACACACATACAGTACACACATACAGTACACACATGCGGTACACACATGCGGTACACACATACGGAACACGGACACGGTACACACATACGGTACATGGACACGATACACACATACGGTACACGGACACGATACACACATACGGTGCACGGACACGTTACACGCATACGGTACACGGACACGATGCACACATACGATACATACATACATCATACACATACAGTACACACATACGGGTCACGGACACGATACACACATACGGTGCACGGACACGTTACACACATACGATACATACATACATCACACACATACAGTACACACATACGGTACACGGACACGATACACACATACGGTACACGGACACGATACACGCATACGGTACACGGACATGATACACGTATACGGTGCACGGACACGATACACACATACGGTACACGGACACGTTACACGCATACGGTACACTGGCACGATACACATACGATACACACATACAGTACATACATACAGTACACACATGCGTTACACACATACGGTACATGTACACGATACATACATACGGTATACGGACACGATACACACATACGGTACACGGACACGATACACGCATACGGTACACGGACACGATACACGCATACGGTACACGGACACGATACACGCATACGGTACACGGACACGATACACGCATACGGTACACGGACACAGTACACGCATACGGTACACGGACACAATACACGCATACGGTACACGGACACGGTACACACATACGGTACACGGACACGATACACGCATACGGTACATGGACACGATACACGCATACGGTACACGGACACGGTACACGCATATGGTACACGGACACGGTACACACATACGGTACACGGACACGATACACACATACGGTGCACGGACACGATACACGCATACGGTACACGGACACGATACACGCATACGGTACATGTACACTCTGGTAATGAGCGTGGTCCCACGCCGCTGCAAAGCAGAATCATAATAAAATCTTAACTTGTATAAGGACATTACAGTGCATTACGGTGTTCCGTGTGGTCTCAACCCTTTACATCTCAAGGCCCACTTGGCTTTGGTCTCCACGGCCCACCAGGCGGCGCTAGCGGCCCCACTGATGGGTCGCGAGCGCCACCTTGTGGGCCGATCGAGAACGGCGGCTTCAGACAATGCAGCCACGCGTGCGGTCGTTTCCTGTGATGGAGAGAAGGCAGCTGCATTAGTGTAATGCTCGCACATGGACTGTGCAACACAAGCACAAGCTCCCCCCCCCGCTCAGACACTAGGGCTACGTGCTGTTAGCGAGCACCTATTGAGGAAGGCGCGCTGCACAAGCCACTGGTGTTGCCAGAACCAAAACCGGTTACGTTGTCTTAACCGGTACGTCTGTTTACGCACCGCAGCGGGCACGGTTCGTAACGCGAGTAAATCCCACGCCACGGAGGCGCAGCGAGGAAACCACAGAGGTGGGGGGGAAGGCAGCCGTGCAGAGCCAGCCGGCGCCAACATTTGCCAAACACTGCATCCTGTACGCTATGATGTTATTGTCCAATTTACTAATTACTTAGGTCTTTATTTTATATGTGGGAGGAAGCCGGAGAACTCAGAGGCAGCCCAAGCAGAACATGGGTGAAACACACACAATTCACACAGAAAGGCGCCCCATGTTGTAATGGAACCTCCACGGTGCAGTCATTGTTTCCGCGAGCCGTGAATGTTGTCACTGCGCAAACTCCCTGACTCAAGCCATGGTGGGCTCAGTGGAAAAAAAAACAAAAAAAACAAAAAAAACAAAAAAAACCTTTGCATGTTACTTATGTTACCCAGCGCCAGGAATTGAACTCGGGTCGCCAGGATCTCATCGTTATCGACGGTGCGCAAACCGGTGGCGCCGCCACTCCCCGCGGGGCGCGCCTCCCCGCGCGACGAGGGCTCCGTCACCTGCACGAGATAACGACGCCCCGGTACCCGCGCCAGGCTTCCAGTGACGATCCGTCAACGCGCGCGACAACAATACCCGGCGCGCTCAATCCACCGTTGGATGAAGGCCTCGGCTAAGCCAACCGGCATTATTTGCAAAGTCGATGTAAAAAAAATACGATCAATCGGGCACAAGCGCGCGAGCCGAGTTCGACTCCACTGCTCCATCTCCTCGGCGCGCGTTCCCCAGCTTACAGTCCGAAGCCGCGCTCCGAATCGAGCGTTGCATCATCACGCACGTCGTCTCCCTTAGGGGGAAGCACAGAAGCGCCGCTGCTGCAGCTGCCGCCGCCACCCCAATCGCCCCTACCGCTGGTGTTGGCGTTGGTTTCCTCCAAATTGTGCTGCTTTCCAATGCGAGATTCCCGGTCCCCCGGCAGCGATTTATTTCCTCGAGAAAATCCCGGCACGCATAGTTAAAACGTCACGCCGACCAACGCGCAGTGACGTCCCAATTCAATTCGAAGAGAACTCACCATAGTCAATGTGATGGGGTAGGTTCTCACTGCTCTTGAGAGCTGCTCTTTCGGCATAGCCACGCCGAGCGCTCCTCATTTCTCCTTCATGCCGTTTCGCCTTCCACGTTGGAGGCATCGTCTGAAGGCTGTCGGATGAAGGCCTCCAAATGCTTTAATCATCACAAGAAAATTGTCTGTGGGACTGCGTGTTTGATAGTTTCCACTAGCTGTGTCCCCATTTTAAAATAAGCAACGTATTAATTGTCATTCTTTGTCCAGGAATTAGCTCGGCCTGCGGCGAAACGTGGATCCATTCATGACGAGATTACCTTTCTATTAGCTCGTGTTTACAAGAGTGACCGTGACCCCCCTACACAGTGACCGTGACCTCCCCCCCCTCTATATGGAACAGATGGGGCAAACGCATTAACACCATCGACCTTAGCGGGAAGTGTTAAATCAAATCAATGTGATGCGTAGGATCGTTACCACCGTGCACTGTGAGAATTATCGATAGCCCCCGCAGGTACAGATCCTTGCATGCGTACGATCCACAGACTGGTCCCTGCCATGGAATTGTGGACTTTCCAGTGGCTCGAGAGCACTGCTGTAAACGATCGTCACTCCACGGCCCTGCCGGTGGTTTGCCTGCCTCCCGCCCGCCCACCCGCGCGACGCGGGCGTCCTCCCCTGAGCTCGAGGCACCCCCAGACACCGCTTCGATCCACAAGTCAATGGCCACGAGGGGGGGGACAAGGAGGGGCACGGGAGGGGCACACAGGGGACACGGTCCCAGGGGGAGGGGTCGCAAATAAAAAAATACCGCTCGCGTACAAAACCGTATATCGCAAAGAAAACAAGCTCAATTTTTTTTTCGCCGGCCATTTTTACGGCGTACGGTATTGTGATTTATCGCGTGGCGGCGAGGCACCGGCGCAGGACGCCGCAGGGAAGCGGGTTTGAAATATCACCATTATTAATGTGTGCGCCCTCCCCCGGACCGCGGTGTGGTGAAGTATGGTCGAGCGGCGACCAACGCGCGTCGCGGGGAAGCCCGCGCATGTGCGCTCTACGCGTGGGACACTCGCGTTTTCGCTGGAAATCCGTGCCTGCACCCATCTCATTCGCGACGTTTCACTTGTCAGGTTGGAGGCAACATCAGGCTTATGAATCTATCCCGAAAGAGCAAATGTCATTTTTTTTTCTTTTCATTAAGGTTGCTGAACCCTGGGCGAATTGCTCCAAATGCCACGCGGCCAGCAACAAACAGCACAGGTGAACACGAGTTAACGTTTCGTGTTTTGAACGAGGTTATTGTTATAAAGAGCTTGGGGGGGAGGAGATGATGGGAGGGAATTAGAAAGCGAAACCGTGACGGGGAGGAAGTACTTCGAGAGTTGTTGTGACCTGCAGTTTGGTGAGCGGGTGTGTGTATGGGGGGGGGGCGGTGGTGTAGTCGTTACACTGCAGTGGTTAGCAACCCGGCAACAAGAGTTCAATCCCGTTCACGGCCAACACACGGCGTCGGTTTTTCAAGCCTGTGTTGAAATATTACCACTAGGAAAACTAAGGCGGTTGTAAGTGGTGCTGACCATCCACACCCTCATGTGTCATATCAGCCTTCATAGGTGTTCCCTATGTAGGGTCAAGAAGGGTCAAGTGCTCTTAGCACTTGACTTAACAGTCTGTTAAGGCTGTTGAGAGAGCTTTGTCTTTATGCCGGTTCGTGGATGATTGGTTGTCTGACTGTTGTGACCTCTGCACAGAGGGGCACCCGAGGTGGGAATCGAAGCGTCTCGGGCAGGAGCTTTATACTTTCCGTGGGGCGCGGATGTTACCGCTGCTATACCCTGCCGCCCGGAAAAAATCAGCGTCGAGGAGACCCATCCCTCACACACGGGAGTGAAGCTAGTGAGAGGAGTTCAAGCGAGCAGCGGTCGCGGTAGTAACGATAGACGAGCGATAGGGAGGTGATCGCCTCCCTGAGAGCGAGCTACCAGTGGACAAGCGCGCAGAGAGCGAGCTACCAGTGGACAAGCGAGCAGAGAGCGAGCTACCAAATGGAGCAGTCAGCGCTGGAGGATCAATCACGCTGACTGCTTTTACGGAGACCCATCCCTCACACACGGGAGTGAAGCTAGTGAGAGGAGTTCAAGCGAGCAGCGGTCGCGGTAGTAACGATAGACTAGCGATAGGGAGGTGACCGCCTCCCTGAGAGCGAGCTACCAGTGGACAAGCGCGCAGAGAGCGAGCTACCAGTGGACAAGCGCGCAGAGAGCGAGCTACCAGTGGACAAGCGAGCAGAGAGCGAGCTACCAAGTGGAGCAGTCAGCGCTGGAGGATCAATCACGCTGACTGCTTTTACGCTGAAGTCTCAGGCAGTGCGCGGGGGGGGGGTAGGGGTGGATCATCCACCCGTATGTAACAGCGGTGGGATTCTAACACCGGTGGAGTTTGTGACATGTATATGAATCCTCGATGTGGGGGCATGGAATCAATCTTCGGGGTGAATTGCATTTAAAAGACGTTTTATTCGTCTACCCCTCCAAGTGTGACCACGTGTCTCACCTCACCTCCTCTCACCTCGTGTCCACCCATAGGCGCTGACACCAAAGCGTCTCCCCACCCTCCTCCCAAGGCGTTCCCACCCAACAAGCCGTTCCGTCCGCAGGACGGAATTGGGGTTACCCACACTTTACCCCACCGTACACAACCTGTCGATCTATCGCCCGTGGTGAACCCGCTTATACTGCCACGGAGGGCACAGCAGGATTGTCGTTTATAACATGCATTGTAATTTATAACGGGGCCACGTGGCACAGTATTTATTCAATGTCGAAGGTATTCATTCAGAGAGAGAATGATTCAGAGGTGCAGTGTGGAAAGGCAGACATGCGGTTATAATGAATTATTATTTAATAGATGCCCTTATCTCCAGGGCGACTTACATCATTATAGAGGTGTGCGGAAATCATAGAGCGGTGCCAACATTTTCCAGACACTGCATCCCGATATATCACGATGCTATCGGCCAATTAGTCACAGGAGGAATCCCAGGCGCCTTTCTGTGTGGCGTTTGCGTCTTGCAAACGCCACACAGAAAGGCGCCTGAAATGGGATTGGAGCAGCCTTGGGGAAGAACTTCTTTTTGTGATGTGCTGTTGTTTCGGCTGCACAAACTTGCCAACTGTTTCAATTGCCACGATGGGAGACTGGATCCGACCAGACACGTTGGGATCGCAGGCACCGCTCCCCGCTACGCTTGGCACCATTGCGGCTGCGAAAACGCGTGTCCGGTGGGCGCTCCGGTTTGCGAATCGGATCGTGCAGTGATGACAAAGATCCGTGGGACAAGCGAACCCTGCATCGGATGTGAACCCGCGGACATCGCCGCTCCGCCTAAAGCAGCCGGGGCTCCCCGAACTCGGTAGCCACGCTCTTGACGCCGCTTTAAATCAGTAATCCCAATCCGAGACGTGAAAAACAGACGGGACAGGGAACGTTGGTGGTCCAATTTGGAAAACGTGGTAGAGTGGTAACGTCCGCACCTCACAGAGAGAAGGTCCTGCCCAAAGCGGTTCGATTTCCACCTCGGACAACTTTCTGTGTGCAGTCCGTGTGTTCTCATCCTATTCTGCAAGGGTTACCTCCAGGTTTTCTGGTTAACCATCATAGCTAATTAAAACCCATGGCCCGTAACATCATAATACATTATGGGTACTTTTTTGCCAATATACATATATAAGATTACAACAGGTTTTACCGTATCTGGCGATTATGCAGGTGTTAAGATCTTAACATCTGCATAATTGCCAGGCAATTATGCAGGCAATTGCCAGGCAATTATGCAGGTGTTAAGATCTTAACACCTGCATAATCGCCAGATACGGTAAAACCTGTTGTAATCTTATATCATAATACGTGTTACATTAAACCGTTTCCCAATATATGTATTATCAACACTGATCATTTCGCATTTTGAAATATTAGATGAAAGTCTGATCATATTTTACATGCTGTTCTGCAGCAACGTATATAAAAAAAAATCCCCCAAAAATGTTATTGTTGCTGATTTTCCGTTCTAATGTCGTTGCTGTTGACGTGCCGTTCTCTCCGCAGCTCTGTGCAGCGCTGTGTGACCCTCGGGTGGAAAGCTCTTTGTAAATACAATTATTATTATTACAGGACAAAGTGTGTGGCACACGTTGGCACCGGCTAACCGCGTGGCTCGCTTCCTCTTCCTCCCTTGCCTCTGCGGTTCCCTCACGCCTCTGATTTGTTCCGTCCTGGAACGAATACCTCCGACGTTGAGCGACCACCGTAGCACGCGTTGCACCCGGTGAATTACACTTTGTATATTCAAACTTAAAGAGGGGACACGATGGGACACCTCTGCGTTGCCCGCGAGCCCCCCCCCCTCTGCGCGGTCCTAACCGCCACCGTTGGCGGCGGTCGAACGATGACGCGATCGCGAGGAAACGATGCCGGGCCGGTTGAGGCCCCGCGTCGTCTCGGGACCGGGCCCAGACGCAGGGCCGCATGAGGCCGGAGGGGGGGTTGGGGTCTATGTCAGCGCTGGGCGCGAGAGGCGCGCGAGGAGGAAGCGCGCGCTTGAAGCGTTGGGGGTGGGAAATTGGGAGAATGTCAAGTGGAATAATGGGTCTCGCATCCTCCTCGGTGCGTTTAACAGCTGATTGCCTCGCTGATTGGGCAAGGACTGTTAGCGAGCACGTGCCTGGAGTCGTTAAAGGCCTCCGTATTAACCGCATCTCCCCGCTGACATGTTGCTATTTAAATATTTCAGGATAATTCTTGTACGCCTTTTTTTACGTTTGAATGTTGAAAGAATTATTATTTTCTGATTGTGGGTGGCAAAACATACAAGAAAATCGCAAACGAGTCCTATTTTAAGGACAGCGAAACAATGCACAATGCTAATGAGATGCAATATTGCAAATGTGCACTTACATTTCTCCGTGATGTTAGTGTCCACAATCACTGGAGGTTGCGCTGAAACACCATCGCTCCTCTATCCCCACCTCTGCACCTCGGGGAGATGGAGAGAATTTTAAATGTTTCCGCCGCGAGCGGTGATGGGCGAGTTAGCCGTCGGATCAACGCTGCGCTGTAATGGGAGCGACGGCAGGGCAAAGGTCACTTCCCAGGAAGAAGCACCGATTCAAGTTGAGAAGTTGAGTGACCCCCCAGACACTGCTGCCCATTTGTATAACAACAGATCCATTCCTGGGACTAGTGCGGGGGCAAGACAGGTGGAGAAGTGTATATGAATGTGGGCTGGAGACAAAGAGTTGTTCTTTTTGGATAGCCGTGTCGAGCAGAGGGATGCTCGATGCGGCGATCACGAAAGAATAACGCTTGAGAATAAACATCTGTGAAATGACTCAGACTGAGAGAGAAACACGATGTCGGACTGAAAAATATTTCAAACATTGTAAAAATAATCAGGGACAGATATCTGATGTGTTTTCGGGTTATACCCATTTTGTTCGACATGATACACTTCGTCAAGCTTTGTAAATGCTCCCAGTCCTTGAAACAAAACCGTGGGACACGGTTCTGACCAATGCTTGGCATGACCCGAAGCCCCATCGAAAAGCCAAACCGCAGAAACTCAACCACCGCTGCTATGGCAAACTGGAGCGATCTATGAGCGACAACGACGGGCCCTGGGGCGCTTGCGCGGCAGCTCGCACAGGGCCCGGACGGCGGGGCCCCACAGTTCGCGCCGGGCACGCCTCCCCCCATACCGCCGGGCTCCCCGGACTCGGATCACGCCTTTTCCGAGTGTGACACGGCCCGATCCGTATTGAACGCGAGAATTCTGACTAAACGGCCGCTGCCGCCGCCACCGCCACCAACGCCGCTGTCACGGTGGCCCTTGTGCATAGTGTTCCTGGGCTGCAGCGAACGGGATGACTGCTTACCGTGCGTGCGCAACGGCGACGCTCCCGGTTTGACGGCTTGTCCACTCGAGGGGGATATATTTTTTGTTGTTTCTATTGTTGGCTGCCAAAGACATCATCATTGATTGCGCCCTAATGGAGGGAATAATGGACACACTTGCGGGGCGAACAACGGCGACGGCGACCTCTGTTTGGAATTTCTCCCACCGACGGCTCTCTGCGTTTTCAGCCTCGTTTTGTGGTTCGCGTTTAATGATTGTAATGGCAGGGTAGGGCACACTTGCATTATCCTGATTTCTACAGCGCCGAGCATAAATAGGCAGTCGATGGCATGTCGCTGTCCCACGTTCGATGCGTTTAAAATCACCGCTCCCGATGAATGCTCATCCGGCCGTTGAGCCCCGGCAGCTGCGAGTCGGCAGGGAGATGTTGGTGCTCGCCGATCCGCGCTCTCACCGACGACGGAAGATGACGCGCGCGTTTGTTCCGCTCACCCCTCTAATCAGACCTTGTCGTTGTTTGTTGTTGATGTTTGTTTATGGTTTTTGTTGTGTCCGCCGGTTTTTGTCATCGTGGTTGTTGATTGTTTAGGCCTCAGTTTTTTTAAAAATATTGGCACCGGCGTGTGGCTGCCTCCACCCTCCCCACCTCCTTGTGGATTTATCTCGCCTCTGAGTCGTTCTTACTGCGAACAGTTTCGACATTGAACGAACGCTGTGCCGCACATTATGTATTTTACTGATTCCATGACGTTACTTGAGTGGGAAGGTGGTTCATTGAGTAGCGCTTTCACCTCACATCAAGAAGGTCCCGTGATTAATTGCTGGCTCGGGCGCTGCTTTCTGTGTGATGTTTGCGCGTTCTGCCTGTGTCCGCGTGGGTTTTTGTCGGGTACTCCGGTTTTCTTCCACAATCCAAAAACACACTGCTGCCTTGGTTATTTGGCCTGATGAGAAAATTTCTCCCTATGCCCTGCGATGTACTTGCGTCACGGCCTAGGTATAGTCCTGCTTTGCGACAGGATAGGCTCTGGCTCACAGCGACCCTGTACAGGATTAAGCGGGTATTGATGATGATGATGACATGACGTTACTTTCAGAAGGAACTGCGTAGTGCTAAATGTTTATACATTGTTCACAATCGATGAATCTCTTTGCCCCGACGCACCTCACTGAATAATGTTCCATTATCATTTGTCGGTTAATACTGTTATACTCCGGAGAGGTTTTAGTTTCTTGGCTCTCATCAGCGCAGACCGTTAAACAAATGCTGCCATGTTCCCGGATGTTGTACGCGCGACACGATGCGCCACGTCGGTGATTTGGTCCGATCTCGGCGCCGTTAAAATCAAGGGCAATCGCCTCCTCTGCGGAGTTTCTGAGCGACCCACACACAGTTTCTTCCGCGGCCAAAGCGACGTGAGACATTGCGGGACTGGGATTTTGGGGGGGGAGGGAGGAGGCTGTGGACAGCTAATGAGCAGAGCTGAATAGTTTCTATCTGCCCGTGGAAGTTCCAAACGCCCGGAGCAGTATCATCTAATGTCTCACTCGCCGCCCGGTGGTAGTGAACGGTTCTTCGGCATGGATTGCTGGGAGCTGCGGCATCAGTCGCGTATGAATGAGCACCTTCATCAGGAGCTGAACCAACCCGCACGAGCCTTCCGAACTGCTCCGCCCGCAATTAAAGCACGCCGCGGGTTCGCGTTGCGCGCGCGGCAGCAGGAGAATCGCGCGCGGGGCTTGTCGCGTTTACTCCCGGGGTCACCGCTCGGGCCGCGGGACCCAGCGCCAGGGTGAACGGACTGGATAAATGAGCGCGGGCGGCTCCGTGCCGAGCGGCGCACGACGACAAAGGGCCTCGCTGTACGTGGCCTCGTTGCTTCTAATTTGAGAGTGGATATACATTCGTTAGGGAGTCGCACTCATAAACATCTCGCAACACAAGCTTTAAATCAACGTAATAGCATGCAGAAAGCGCAACATTAGTATGACAATAAAGCGCCGCTGGTGGCAGCCTTCTCGAACATTCCGCCCAAAACAAGGTGATCCGCGAATCGGGCAACTCAATTTATCGCCTGTATTGCGATTAAAAAAAATCTCTCCACGTGCCACCCCATAAAGCGGGTATTCGTCTTTTCCTGCGAGGCGTCGAGAGACTCCCGCGGAGCGTGACTGAGAGTGGCCCTTTATTTATTTTCCCGTTCGTTGCGTCGCGTTAAATAAGGGCCACATGCCGAAAGGTGCGGCAGTTTCCATGTAAATGCCAGTGCGTGTGTGAGTTGTGCGCTATTAATGCGTAAAGTTGCGCTGGGCGCGAGCGGGCTATTGCGGGCTGTGCCTCGGATTAACATGCCGTGTGTGTATGAGCCGGGTGCGCTGTACTGATCAAGACACTTGCCGGCAGCTGCTTGTTAAAAGAAACATAATTTTTTTCCCCGTCGATTGCCGCACTGCGTTTTATCGGAGGTGCGCGAATAGCGCGGGGTTTCGTTACGAGCAGCGGGCGACTCTCCTCCACCACCCCCACCCCGTGCCGCTCGCCCACGTCCGCTCGCTCGCCGCCGCCGTCGTCAGCATCGTCACCAACGTTGTCGTCGGTGACCAACGGGACCACCGCCGGCGCAAATTTTTTGTAATAATATTAATAACAATTGAATGTCACGAAAATGGGCGGCATGGTGGCGCAGGGGGTTGCGCTGTCGCCTCACAGCAAAATGGTTCCGGGATAAATTCCCGGCTTGGGTTGCCTCTCTGTGTGCAGTTTGCGGGTTCTCGCTCCCCGTGCCAGTGCGCGTTTTTGCTGGGTACTAGGTTTTCCTCCCACTGTCCAAAGAAAGGCTACTGCCTAGATTAATTGCCCTGCTGAGTAAATTGCCACCAGTGCCCTGCAATGTACTGGCGTCACATCCTGTGTATTCCCCCGCCTTGCGCCCTGTCGGCCGCAATAGGCTCCGCCCCGCCCCCCCGCGTCCCTGTAGAGGGTTAGGCGGGTATTGATAATAAATAAATTTACAAATTGCGTCTTGTTCAATCAATGTCGAAGGTACTTGTTCGAAGAGAGAACCACTCAGTGGCATGGGGAGACTGCAAATAGGGGGGAGGCAACCACATGGTTATCCGGCGCCAACCCGACAAACATTCCGTCCTATATATTACGATATCACTGGCCAATTAATGAGTGTTTCTACTTGTGGGAGCAAACCGAAGAATCCGGAGGAAACCTACACAGAGCAGGGGGAGAGAACACGCAAACTCCACACAGAAAGGCGCCCCAGGCGCGAGACGAACTTCCGCGGGCAGGACATTGTCTCCACCACAATCACCTATGTCATGAATACCATCGCCGTCAATTATCGTCAATCGCACCAACGAGACCGTGACCATAACATCCCACCAACATCCCTCCTCCACCAATACCAGCACCATCAACATCCCCAGCAGCAACTCAACTACCATCACCATAACCACCAACCACACTAACGTCACAAAAAACACCATCGTTACCACCACCGTCAGCACCTCTATAACTATCAATAACAGCGACACTACCAGCAATGCTACCGCCAACAACAGCACTATCGTCACCTCTCTCACCATCACTGGCAACATCACCACCAACATCAACAGCACCACCAACAGCACAAAAGACAAAGATCCCCCATACAGACATAGCGGACTGCAGCGTCAAGTGCTGTGAGAACATACGAAGGCCGGTACGTTGCACTACCACCACCAACTACCGCAACAACCACTTCCACCACCCACATTGAAGTCGCACACAGCGCCTCCATCAGCGAGTTGCAGGATGCGAAACACCACCGCCACTACCAAAACCACCGTGATCAATGCAGTCGCCACCACCGCCACCACTGCCACCACCGCCACCACTGTCACCCTCATCCGCACCGCCAGTAACCATTACCCCTGGCACTTTCATCAACACTGCTGCTCGTGCAGCCCCGGCACTCATAATAAGTGTGAACATTTTAACGAGAGAGAAGTTTTTTTTGCTTCATCGGCGATTTTCAGTGTCGCCAAAGTGCTCGGAGGGGCGTACGGGAAGTCTCAACCCCCCACCCACCACCCCCCACCCACCGTCGCTGCTCCACCACTCGCGTGACGCCATTAGAGCTGTGGTGTCACATGGTCACCTACCAGACAGTGGCTGTGTGTTGTCCATTAATGCAAGAGGAGATTGGGCCGGTGGCAGGTTGAATGGCTCGCGGACGTCATGAATTGGCCCCTTCGCGTTCACTGTGGCGCACCTGATCACCTACCAGACAATGGCCGGGTGGTGCTCATTAATGCAAAGAGGAGATTGGGCGGGTGGCAGGCTGAATGGCTCGTAGACGTTATCAATGGGACCCTGCGCGTCCCGAGTCTGCATAATAATAGTGACGTCTAGTGGATTCGGGTGGCCAATAGGCAGCAAGGGAGGGTGACATAAATGGCGGTCGTGCAAGAGAGTGAGTGGGTGAGCGTGGGGAGAGGAGAGTGTGGGTCCGCGACACCGAGTGAACTTTGTTATCGCCGGAATAAAGACTCTTGGTTCGAGACTAAGTCCCGCTGAACTTTGGGGAATGGCCGACACACGACTAAGCAAGCGGACCCGGCAGCCGGAGGAGCCGGTGCCTCATCTTGCGTTCCACGACGTGTCGGAGAGCGAGAGTAAAGAAGACGTGACAGGGCCCAGCCCAGCGCAAAAGCGCTCGCCACTCGATGACGGAGCGCTGGCTGGGCACGGCAGAGCTATCGAGCCGGCGGACGCGGGTTCGGATCCTGGTCCAGGGAGTGCCTCGGCTCATCAGCGGACGCCGACAGCGGTTGGCCTCTGGAGAGACATGCGCCGTAACCGGAGCTCGAGTTTAGCCGGGTCTGTCTGCGTTGGCGACGTGGAAAGTATTTACGCATCCAGAAAACTAAAAAAAACATGCACAAAGATCTCCCGTGGGGCCTTAAGCGACTTGAGGGTAAAGTGCCGTTAGCGATACGGCACACGAGGTGGGTGACCAGAACCACGCTCAGCCACCTTTGTCCCCTTAGCAGCAACATACACACCACGCTAGGTAGTCATCTGAGGCTGAGTCGACTTAGGGGGCAGCACAGGAACGATTCAGAAAATCATCACTGATGTTGGCCATGAAGTGGAATCGAACTCGGATGGCCCGGTTGATAGCCCAGTGTGCCAGCCGCTAAGCCCCCGCACCCTACCCAGCACACCACATCCAGAATCATTCTTGCTACAGTTGTAACTATGTGTAAACACCTGCCACCTCTCCGGTTGACTCGGCTTCCCAGGTGGTATTCACTGAGATTCAACATTGACCTTAACTGTGTTTCTGACCCTACTACAGTTTTTGTAATGCCAACAGTATATGTACTGATAAAGGACAGCAGCTATTCTTTGCTTATTTATTCTTTATTGCCTTGGCTTGATTTAAAAAAAACTAGTTTAATTGTTTCATTACCTTGCCTTATTCAAGGCAGATGTTTCCTGAGACACGAGTTAAATGCTTGGCCTGCGATGCAAACAACAATAAAAGATCAGTAGCGATTACGATCTGAATTTTGAACCTCACCACCGCTTTTTGAAGCCCATTGCCTGGAGCACGGGTTACAGAGAAGGAGTCTATAATAATAATATTTACTATTTCTAAAGCGCCTTTCACCCGAGGATCACAAACCACTGCACTGAGAAGTGCAGCGGTAACATCCGCATCTCACAAAAACAAGGTCTCCTCTAAAGCAGTTCGTTACCTGCCTTTGGCACCTTCCTGTGTGGAGGTTGTATGTCCCCCC